>JAGDQP010005562.1:35788-45844 GCA_022664845.1 Lepisma saccharinum
AGTTTAGCCCCTCTCATTTTTTCTTTGCAAAGTAATAAAAGAGAGGTATCAATATATCACCGTCAGTTTTCCGTACAGTCGTATGTCGACGACGTGTTATGTTTTTTATCGTCTCCCAACGATCTTCCAAACAATAAAACAACTAAAAATGTACGAAGCACATTCAGGAGCTTCCCTCAGCAAAAACAAAACAAAAATCCTGAGTCGCAATGCAAAGAAAAACCATGAGTATTCTCGTTATTTTGATACGGTACCAAAGATAAAAATTTTAGGGTTAGTTTGGACCCCGAAAACTCAAGAATCATGTCAACATACTTATAACCAGGTACTACAAGGCATGCGACATTTTATCTATATCCACAAAACCAGAAATCTGGATTTATTTTCCAGAGTATCATTCTTGAAACAGTACGCTTTGGGCAGGATGTGGTATCTGGCCCAGGTTTTTTACCCTCCTCCAAATATAGTACGGCAACTTAAAATTGAAGCGATGTTTTTTCTATGGTTTAGACAACCTATAAGAGTGTCCTATCAAACAGCCATTTTACCCCTCGAACAAGGGGGATTAAATATGCAAGATATAGAAATTCAAGCTTACATTTTAACATGAATAGAATTGTAAACACCCTATGTCAATATTGGTATACTTTAACATGTACTATTATAGAGGCCTGTATCCGTGTCATGGATTTCATTTTTTCTTTGAATATTCATCCATGGGCACACAAATACCCATATTTAAAAGATTTCTTAATATATGTAACATATAACGCTTTAACAACTCAGTCCTACGATTCCATGACAGTAAAGAAATTCTATCATGAATTTTTAACAAAGAAATTACAAAATTATACACCCGTAGTTGTGGAGAAAGATATTTCCCTAGAATGGACACAGCTGTGGAAGAATATAACCTCTTCCTTTTTATCAAACCAACAAAGGACACTGTGGTATAAAATTGTATGATTTGTACTTAAGCCCTGAGCGCTTATTTGGATGTGGCATCACCAATAAAAATGAATGTAAACATTGTAACATTCCATGTACTAGTGAACATATGTTATCTCAATGTTAATTAATTAAACCAGTATGGGAATTGTACCAAATTTTTCTAGCTAAAATTACACGAAACAATCCTAAGAAAATAAGCTACAATCAGTAAGTAAATCGATCTGATCATTCTTTGTTTTCAAAAAAGAAAACAGCTTCTGTAACCTGGATAACAGGAAACACAATATCATTGATAGTCAGCAGGTCTTATCCAATACATGTGGAAATTTATAGAGCAGAGCTCCAATATGCCTATAACAAAATGCACAGTGACTATCGGAGAAAATATTTCGCAAATTTCCTGTCTGTAATTGTCTAATATATATATAGCAAATGAAAACCAAAATGTAAATATAACTCCCTGTATAAAGTAAAAACGCTCGAATTCTAACAGCAACCCATGTTCAAGTCTCACTGCAGCCGTAACTGTTTTTTCACAAATGTGAAATTATTTTGATTTAACACACAAGAATGGTAGTCACGCTGGGACACCGCATTGTGTTGAATTAACACAGCTATTTTTTGCAGTGTATACCTATAGTTAATATTTATAAAATTCTGTGTATTTAAGTATGTTTGTGCAAAAGCTTTCTTTAAACGTGTGAGATAAACATGATATAGAAAAGAACACAATATGAGAAATAATATATTATAATACATAGTCTCCTATTTCTGGGAAAGCACTTTTCTAGTTAAAACTCATTCCGAATGTAAGAAAAATTGGCAATTATTATACATTGTACGGACAAAATGTTTTCCTTTGTACTGTACTACAAAAAGTATAACAGGTTTTGTTTCTTATGTGTGTAATATCGCTAGTTGAGTGCTCACCAGAATTATTAGCAACACGTGGGTAGTAACTACTTCTAAACTATAATAATCAATAATATTAATTTCACTTAACCCTCCTCCCTTTCAAAGAGCCCAATCAGGTTAAAAAACTTTTCTCCCTTAATGGAAACATACTGATGGGGCAGAAAAGAATTATATATTTGTTTCTTCCATCATGATTAGAATTAGATTTTTCTTCCATCATGTATGTGCACGTGCACTCTTATGGCCTTTAGATATCTAAGGCTCAAGCCGGGAAAAGATACGGGAGGTGTAGACCACGGCCTAATTTGAAGGTTCCATCCCGAAATTTGCCTGGTGGAAAACCCTGGGAAAACCTCAGTCAGGATGATCGGCCGCTGGGATTGAACCCATGACCTCCCGAGTGATACACCAACGCTCTACTACTGAGCTACTGCGGCTCGGTGTTTGGCCACTCGAGTGAATTTTTTGGGGGAAAGATCGATGATATAAAAGTGAAATTCTCTCTGTTAAAAGTGATATAAAGTGCTGAAATATGTTCTTACCAAATCACTAAAAGAAATGAGTACTGGCTGGAAGGTGCTACCTATTGTAGGGTAAATTGTTTATGGCCGCCACTTTGAAGTCTGCCATATTAAATCTCATTTTCTTTCTTACATGGGAAGGGGATCATGTAACGTGTCATTTTGGGTTAGAATTTTGCGACAAATACGTTTGTTAAGTCAGTTTTACTGTAAAGGGCCTAGCACAGTAAGATGGTGAAAAGTCCTTGGAAGGAATCGTGCTAAAAAAAAACTACCATATTTAGCTCTGCACCAAATTTCACCTAAAAAAAATGCTAACATAACCTCAAAATAAATTAAAGTGAATTTTTGGTAGCTTAGCGATATCTCGGTCGGATTTGCACCTTCTTCTTAAATTGAAGACTTTTTCAAGCTCTACAAGATGGTAATTGTTTTATTGATGTTCGACCCAAATTCAAATTTTTAGAGAGGTTAGAAAATTTCAAAAATGAATTTAAAAAAAACTAAGACAAGAGTTTGCTCGAAAAAATGGCATATAGTGTATTTGTAGTGGCTCTATAACCATGATTTTATAGATGTTTTAAAGTGGTAGAACATAACCAAACAATAAGACACGTGTCCGGGCTTCTTACGTAACACATGCACTGTAAATACAAGTTTGAAAGTGCCGTTTTCTAGAGGTAGCTTTCGTGATCGACGTCGTCTTCTTGAGTGAAAAGCCCCGTGCTCGAGTCCGGGACACTTTTTTTTTTTCAAAATAAATTTTTATATGTTCATACTTATTATTTAATAATTGCTAGGATGTATATAAATAACTTATTGCTATTGGATGCTATGATGTATCCGGACGCACACGGAACGAGGTGTGCAAAGGGGACAGGTGCGTTCTAAGGGAGCTAGGCAACTGAGCCACAGGGTGGGGGGTTACGCATCCTCCGGTTAGCGGTGGCTAACATTCTCTTCCACCAGTTATTTGGTACACATAAGATTCATTTTATCTTTATCTTATCTCAATCTCTGTGGCTTTTCATTTGCACAGTTGAGACAGTCGTAATAAAAAAAACTTAGTAAATATATCCTTTTCTCAAACAATTCGTGCTATAAAGTAAAACATAATTACGTTCGTGCACGTATGATTAAAAAGAAACTCATGGGGCGCGCAAATTGAAGAATTTATAGAATGACTGTATATGAGAGCGCGCCCCATGCGATCTGGCTGTGCATTCAGATTCCTCCTAGCATTCAGTAGCAATAAATATGAACATATAACAATATATTTTAAAAGAAAAAGCGTTGTCTCAGGTGGGACTAGAACTCGGGACCTTTTACTCAAGAAACCGACGTCTTGATCAGTCGCCCAGAAGGTGACCTGGCAAACGGCGCCTTCGTACATGTATTTACAGTGCATGTGTTGCGTAAGAAGCCCGGTCACGTGTCTCATTTTTGGTTATGTTCTACCACTTTAAAACATCTGAAAAAATGCATGCTTATAGAACCACTAAAATATATAACATATATTTTTTTCGGGCCAACTGTTGTCTTAGATTTTTTAAATTCAATTTTCAAATTTTCCAACCTCTCTAAAAATTTGAATTTTGGTCCAATATACATGAAACAATTACCATCTTGTAGAGGTTGAAAAAATTTTGTTTTTAAAAAGGAAGGTCATCGTAGGTGCAAATCAGACCGAGAAATCGCTAAACTACCAAAAAACACACTTTAATTTATTTTGAGGGTAGGTTAGCATTTTTTTTAGCTGAAATTTGGTGGAGTGCCATCATTTTTTATGCTAAATGTGGTAGGTAGTCTTTTTTTGTCACGATTCCTTCCAAGGAACTTTTCACCATCTTACCCTTCTAGGCCCTTTATTATCGTGAGAGATAACGGTATGTGGTACTACTATGGGGTAATGATGCAATAGCTTGAAAACAGCCATTTCTTTTAGAAATGACGAAGGATATGAAACCCAAATTCATGCAGACTGTTACTGGGTATAGTGTCCTATCGATTTGGATTCGTATTTATTTAGGTTTCATTTCCTAAGTTATTTCAAAACGATTGTCATTTTCAGGCTACTGAATCGTTATCCGTATAGAAGTGACATACGTAGTGTACTAGAAAAGTAATGAGACTGGCAACACTGCTCACGAACCGTCAAGTCTTCTGCTATCCCCTTCGGAGTGAAAGTGAATCGCTTCGGACACGTAATGCAAGTTTGATCTTCATACTGTGACTGTGCAATTTTTTCGAGGGGCTGAAGTAAATGTGTGTTTGTTAGGTGTATTACGATAATGGACAGTGAAAAGTTGGCCATAAATTTCTGAAACTTGGCGAATTGGCTACTGTTACTCGGCATCGTACTCAAAAACCATGAGCCATCACCTGTGATGACGTAGCGGAAGAAATTTGGCACACTCTGAAGGCGGTCAAGAAGATCACGACAAACATCCACTCGACAGGCCTACTCATGAGAGATTTACCGGCACCATTTTGAAGCACACTTCAAGGCCTGAGCTCATGTTCCAGGCATGAGTAAAAATTGGATGCACTGTAAACTCGCTCAAATGTAATATACTGCGGATGATTTTCAATGTAAGTCGCCGATCCGACATCACAAGACAGCACACTCGGTCTATATTTCATTCCGTTTGTGATGTTGCCGGTCTTCCGAACGAGCTTCATCTTCTACTTCTTCTCGGCCTTCAGAAAAGGAGTTGTGTCATTTTAACACTTGAACTCTGGATAGTGAATGTTCTCCATAAGCCTATTTTAACTTTTCTTAAGTAACAGTAACCGAGTCGCGACGTGTCACACAAAATTTAATGGCCCAACGTTACTCCAATTCTTCACGGTTCGTTATCGGAACGCACCTGGCAAACACACATTCACGTCAACCAGTCGCAAAAATCGTGTGTTTAGAGTATGAAAGTCAAACTTACACTGTGTGTTTGGAAGGGATTCATCCATTTCCTCTCCAAAGGAGGAGGCAGGAGAGTTGACGGTTCGTGCGCAGTGTTGCCAGTTTCATTACTTTTGTAGTGCACCACGTATATTCTTATCTCCCACAATAATAAATTTACGACAAGACTTTCTTCAGAAACGAATATCTCGTGTTGTGCAATTCAAGCCCAGAATGACATTTTACACGACCCCCTTTCAATTTAAGAAAATGAATCGAAATTCAATATGGTTGACTTCAAGATGACGGGCATAAACAACATAACCTCCAATAAGTAGCGTTTTCCACCCATAACTATGTATTTTTTTATCTATTTCTCTTAGAAATATAATAACATAAGGATATTTCCGTACTTTTTATCACTTTCCACAGAGTATCGTGTTTGAATTTTATATCATCGAAACCTCCCAAACTAATTCGCTCGAGTGGCCAAAATTGCATGCACGCATACTTTGATGTTTTAATCAGGATGAAAAAAAACTTATAAATCTGTTCTACCCCATCACTGTGTTTTCTTTTTAGTTTAAATAAGCGGAACTGTTGCAGCTCGAATTTCGTCTCCGCATTTTCAAAGAACATTAAAGAATTTATTCAGTTTCTCAGTAAACATGATCTCATGCTTCGGATATCGTTATAACTCTGAAATATTGTGTGGTATGACTATGCCATGGAACTCAAACTTTATCATGCAAGTCATTTGACAGCTTTTTTTTTTAAACAAAGACAAATACATGTATACTAACATTAATTACATTTAGTAATCATCTATATGAAAGTGAGAACATATATCTGTTTGCTCACTACGTTAACATAATAAACGATACAATACGATGCTGTAGAACTAGGGTTGTAAAAAGTTTTTTTTTTCAGTCAAGTTGTTTTAATAGAAAACATCTTATTTTTTCATGTTTGTCTTTTTAAAATGACGTTTATTTTCACACAGAAAGTATTTAATGCTTTACTTTGAGGTAACTAACGTTAAGATAAGATAAAAAAAAATATAGGCGTTAACAGCACTATGGCTTACGCACTTCCCGAAGATAACCAATGTATTAAAGTAAGATTGGAGTTAAAGTTATCATACACTCATCACAATTTACTATTGCTTTGTTTTCCTGCAGCCTTACGAGTCAAATGGTGAAATTATTTATGCATTCGCTGCCATATTCCTATGCTTCCTATATCTTTATCCTGACAGACAAAAGGAATTAACTAAGGACATATGAACAGTAGTTATTCGGAGTAGTTTGTATTAAAATACTATTAAACGTCCACGAAACTAAAGAAATATTTTGATTTACAGGAAGAATTTAAGTTCCTAGAGATAATACAATTTCGAAGACATCTTTACTGTAAACTGAAAAACTATGAATTTTTATCGAAACATGCTTCTATACTGTATACAGTACGTTAATTTCTAATTACTATATTATTCAAGGAAGATATCTATTTTTGATTATAATTACCATCAGCAAAAATAAATCATTTCTAGCTCAAAATCCCAGGAAATAACCTGCATCTTATGAAGAGCAGAGTTTTCGTTTACTAGTACATCGTGTTTCACTATAAAATCTAGGGGGCATTGCTCCCTCATGCTCCGGGCTCCAAACCTCATCCCATACGGTGAAAATATACAGATACAGACAATCCAACAAAAAGAAATGTCATATAAATATTTAAAAAGTTGTATTAATACATAATGAATACTCTTGTAAACAAGCAACTACATAAATATTTCTTCTAATAAGTCTGTTGCAATAGGGCTCTGAGAAGGATTATTTCAAAGTATATCGTAATATAGCTACGTCCCGCGGATCTCCCATGCTTTTTTTTTTTAAAGTATAGTAAAAGCTATCGACACTTAACAGTATGGGTGCCATTTGAAAAATTGAATTTTAAAATAGGGTGGTAAGGATGACAACTGGCTGCTTCGGTATAGGGAACAACCACAGTATGTTACAATTGTGTCGAACATGTATCTCAAAGTTTGGTGTGGATATGTCATACCTTATGGAAGTAATAAATATTTAATTTTTAAAATTGATTATCAACATTGTCAACTGTAAGACCTGAAATACATCTATGACATATTGCAGTACGTAAATACAAAGTTTGGTCGTGATTCGTTTAAGGATATGGAAGCAATAAAACTTTTACTTTCGTAAATTGGTTGGCAACACTGTCAACTGCGGCACAGGAAGTACTAATGTGAATTGTCCTAGTATCTAATGCACATGTCAAATTTTGTGTATATTAATGTGGACACGTCCAATGGTAACAAATATGAAATCTATAATTTTTAAAATCGTTTCGTAGCACTGACAAACTACGACACCTTGAGAGTCTGTATGGTCTGGAGCAGTACGTAATGAACACACATGTCAAATTTGGTGTAAATCAATACACACATGTAGATTTGTATTACTAAAAGCATTTCTATAAGTTAAATTTTAAAATAGGTCGGCAACACTGAGTACTGGGGTGCTTGAGGTCGGATACACCGGAAACTTATTGTATTGAATGATGTTTAAACAAAGTTGGATGCAGATACGGCATGAACATTTAAAAAAAAAAAGGTTGGCAACACTGAGAACAGGGAAACCCAGAATATATCACATATACCAAAAAGTATGTGTAAGCTTACAATATCTAGAGTTTAATTTATGTTTTATTTCTTCTTAATTGTCTATATAAAAATAATTCTTGCTTAAAGAGACGTTAACATTATTACAAATTGTTGCCTTGAAAGAAAAAACGAACGCTTTTTTTTCTCTCTAAAATAAACGAAAGTTTTACAACCTAAGGTTTTTTTTTTGATTTGGTCTCTGGAGTTTATCTGCACGTGTTCGTAAATCTGTGGTATAATATACCTACCAACATTAGTACGCTCTAAGTTTACAAGTCTTTCTGTTGATACAGAATTTATTAAATACAAATCCAATCTTTATTAGTTACTTTCAATACCTTGAGAATAGCGCGTCAATCTCAGAATATAATAAGATTCAATATCTGTCTAAACCGAATCGCGTAAATAGAAAAATCAACTTCTCTCATAACAAGCAGTTACTTCGTACTATACTCCAAGAACTGCTTACTGGAAATTCAAACCCGAGCCGCCGTAGCTCAGTGGTAGAGCGTTATCGTAGCATGCAGGAGGTCGTGGGTTCAATCCTAGCGGCCGACTACCCTGACTGAAATTTTTCCTGGGTTTTCCTCAGTCGCACCAGGCAAATGTCGGAATTCCATCTTCAAGTTAGGCCCTGGTCGACACCTTCCCGCACCCTTTCCTCTCCACTATCCCTGCCTGAACCTCAGATGCCTAAAGGCCATAAATAAAATTCAAATTTAAAACTGAAAATCAAGGAGTTAAAAACATTTTTATAGTTATCAGTAACTTGTCTAAGGGAAGCTGAGCTATAGATCAATAAGACCTTACAAGTGTGAGATGCTTTCACCCATTTACTTTATAAGTTCCAGATGTTCATCTCAGAAAAGGGCGGGCCTAGACGAGACACCTAACTCTTCACACCTCGTCATACGTATCTTTTTGCAAGATACTTGAATTTTATTCTGTTCTTTCTATCTCATGCTGTAGTTTTCCTGGTTCATTTCTAACCGTTTGGGCCACTTGGATATGTATGACTTACTCTTCCATTATTAATATTCCTAGGAACATACTCAAATTTTCAGAACAGCCTCATTACTTTTCAATAAAATTAACTATTATTCTCTTCTCTTTCAAGTTTGATACCTCATATTTCCACTATTTTTTCCATAATGACGAAACCAAAAATTGAACCTATTCAGTTAAAAGGGAAGCATAAATCTATAGGTTTGATTACAATATAAAATCTCGAAGATATTCGCACGTCTTTTAACAAAGAATACTCTAAATGGAACAGAAAATTGATTATAGAACGTTTCGCGTACAAAACGAAAAACTATGTAAACAGACGCAAAATATATTCAAGGAAATTAATGTTGTATATATATAACAAACGCAAAAAGTGAATTTTCCTTGAAAAACACCTGTGCCTTCAGAAAGTAAATAAAATATGTTTTCTTGCAAGAGACCTATAGTTTAAAAGTAATAGCATATACATGACAAAATTAGTGTCTTAGCCAGTGATGTTGCTTGCTACTACTTCAGTAAGTTTAACTTTTACAGGCTTTAAAGAGCAAGTTATTGTAACGTATATAAGAAAGTACGCAAAGTTTTAACATGTAACTAAGAAATATAAACTGTTTTATGACATTGTAAGAAAAGGACCTAAGAGGGTTCGCCTCAAACATTATGAAATTAACTGTATGTAACATACTTAACGTAGAAATGAGAACACATGTCTCTTAATTACAGGGTGTGGTGGTTGAGCGGAGACTTACTTGCCTCGTAATATCAATCCGAACAAAAACACCAGAGGTGCAAAAAGTGGAGCCAAGTTCTTTAGCCCTAAAAAGGTGTGAAATGGGAGACGGATTAGCCAAGTTCCTTGGTTACAGCATGTAACAGGAACAAAGGAACTTGGCGCGAGCTGGCAACAGCCTTAAGGTTGGTGGCGGTGGACGTAATGGGTTTTGGGATCCCCACCACCCTTATAGCTTGAGGATCATGAACCTTGCCACCTCACGCCAAGTTCCTTTGTTCCTGTTTCATGCTGTCACCAAGGAACTTGGCTCATCCGTCTCCCATTTCACACCTTTTTAGGGCTA
>JAGDQP010005562.1:46244-64351 GCA_022664845.1 Lepisma saccharinum
ATTTCACAGATTTTTGTACGTGTATAATATATATACTCGCTCGCTCGTATTCGTTTAGGTCCTCGCCCCCCGTAGCTGGCTGCGCCCCCAAATTCGAGTTTTTGGGTACTTACGCCCCTTTATCGTAACCACTCTCCAGGACACTGTGCTTCCATGTTGCAGATTTTTTCCCATACCCACCACCTGTGGGAATGAAATATTTATTGAAACATAGGGAAGCTTTGCCATATTTATTGTAACCTACTTGTGATGATACACCTTTATAGCAAATTTGCTTCCTGCTGGCGGCCCTAAAATCCACCACCACCAACCCTAAGGCTCGAACATCACCTGATGTTTTGCTCGGATTTCACAGCTTTTTATACGTGTATACTGTATATATATACTAGGTTCGCCTCGCTGGGTGTGCTGCCCCAGAATTCCGTGTGCGCCCCAACTTCAAATTTTTAGGGTTACGCCCCCTTTATTGTGATCAGACTTTCTGGGGACAGCGCCCCATGCTGTGCAGACCTTTTCCCATATCGCCTCGGGGGCTGCACGCTCATAGCGGTGGTTTGATCCATTTATTGAAACATTTTCGTGATGGTACACCTTCATACCAAATTTCGTTTCTCTACCTTCAGTAGTTTGGAAAATGGTATTTGGGCGGCTATGTTGAATTAAAGAAAGCGATTTTTAAAAAGTTTTCTTACATTGCCGTTACCTACTTGTGATGGTACACCTTCATACCAGATTTCGTTTCTATAGCTCGAATGGTGTGGAAAAAGTTTTTGTGCGGCCATTTTGATCCAAGTTAACAACTTTTTCAAAAATGTAAATTATTCCAAACTACTCTTGTTAATACACCTTTATGCCAAATTTCGTATCTCTAGTTCAAACGGTCTGGAAAATGGATTATGAAGTCAGCCATTTTGGATTCAAAATGATGTCTTTGCAGATATTTTGTAATCTACTAGTGATGATATACCGTCATACTTCGAAATTTCATATTTCAATTTTTAACATCTTTTTTCTTACAGAACCTCAAAACCGCTGATTTCGCAATAAACTCTTCTTCCTGTATAACATGCTGACGTTTTGTGACACGTGGAACTCTACTGCATGCACTGCCGTACGTGTTGATACTCCCCTCGATTCGCTCGCGTCGCTGCGCCAAGAATCCCACGGCAGGCCGCGCATCGAACTTGAGGAGTTTGGAGGAACTGCGTCTTTTTATCACAACCAGAATCTGCAGTGCACTGCGCCACATGATGCAGATATCCCCTCATACTCCAGAGCGCTGCATCCGAATGGGGAAACGTCCACATTCTGCCTGTATAACATGCTCCTGGCAATGCTAACGTTTATGACGAGTAAAACTTGGTGGGACACGCAGGAGTATTGGAAGTTGGCACGAGGAACTAGGCTCATCCATATTCCATTTCACCACTTTTTAAGGTTGAAGGAGTTGACTGGACAGTTTGCACCCCTGGTGCTTTTGCTCGTATTTCGCAGCTTTTTACACTTGTGTAATGTATATACTCGCTTCGCCTCATTGGGGCGCTGCCCCCAGAATTCCAAGATGGCCTCGCTGGGGCGCACCCCTTTATTGCAATCAGGCTCCAGCTGGGAACTGTAACCTAGTAGGGGAGACGAGCCGAATTTATTCTAACCTACTCGTAATGGTACACCTTCATACCAAATTTCGTTTCTCTAGCTTCAGTCGTTATAAAGTGGGGCTTAGGCGGGCATTTTGGATAAAAGATGGACACATTTTTAACGTTTTCTTATATTTTCGTGACATACTCGTGATGATACACTGTCATACCAAATTTCATTTCTCTATCTCGAACGATGTGAAAAATGGTATTTCAGCTGCCATTTTGAATCAAAGATGGTGAATTTTTTAAAACGTTGTTATGTTTTCCTAAACTACTCTTGATAATACATCATTATGCCAAATTTCGTATCTCTGGCTCAAGCAGTGTGGAAAATGGATTTATGATGCCCGCCATTTTGGATCCAAGATGGCGTCTTTAGAGATATTTTGTAATATTTTCATAATCTACAAATAATGTTGTACTGTCAAACTAAATTTCATTATTCTAGCGGCAGCCGTTTAGGCTGTGTATTCTTTAAAAGTTTAGTTTTGGCGGCCATTTTGAATTCAAGTTGGCGACTTTTTCAAATTTTTAAAAAGTTTTCTTAATTTGCTACCAATGATGTAGTTTCATACCAAATTTCACTGTTTTATCTTTAGCCGTTTAGGCTGTGTATTATTTGAAATTTTAGGTTTGGCGGCCATTTTAAATCCAAGATGGCGACCTTTTCAAAATGTCGGAATTTTTCCTTTATCTACTTATCATCCTCTACCTTCATACCAAATTTCATGTTTCTAGCTTACTCCAAACACCCTAAACAATA
This sequence comes from Lepisma saccharinum, assembly GCA_022664845.1. Classification (NCBI taxonomy): domain Eukaryota; kingdom Metazoa; phylum Arthropoda; class Insecta; order Zygentoma; family Lepismatidae; genus Lepisma; species Lepisma saccharinum. The sequence continues at coordinate 48,648 of JAGDQP010005562.1, forward strand.
TGATGAGTGAGTCAGTCAGTCAGTCAGTGAGTGAGTGAGTGAGTGAGTCAGTTAGCCTAAAATGTGCAATTTCAGGGGTCCACAACTAGAACATAGTTTGAGATACGAATATGAAAAATTATACATCTGCACATATTTACCATATCTCCTTAACGGCAAAAGCTCATATTCCTATCTTTAACATCTTTTTTCTTACGGGGCCCCCAAATCGTCGATTTTGCCATAAACTCTTGTTCCTGTATAACATGCTTCTGGCAGTGCTAACGTTTTCTGACGTGAAGAACTTGGCTCATGCACTGCCGTGCATGTTGATGTTTCTGTTAAAAATTCCTACTACTATTCGCATCAACGCTTTCTCTGATGTCCTTCCTATCACAGGAGAAGAATGTCAGGATTAAACACATCAAGTAAAAAACAAATGGGAAGACGAAGGAAAACGAAATTGTAATTTTGCAGCTAAAAGACCATACCGGTACTGGAAAAACAAACGTCAGAATTGTATTTCTATTTACACCGTTGATCAATCAAGTATAAAAGATTATTTCCAGGATATTTATGTATTGCTATGACAATTAGTAACGCTGGACAATAATTTAGTGAATTAATGAATGCCATTAATTGTTAATGAACACATATTTACTGACGATCAACACCATTATTCTTCACTGCCGTAAGACAAAACAATGTTTATTATTAGTGGTAAACCGTAAATGGCATTGGCAATATTGCGTTTATTAATTAAGCGTAGTAATTTGTTCAATAGGCGTGTGATTCGATTCTCTTATCCAACCTCGAAAGGTTTAACAAGCTTTTATTTGTACTTCTGTTTTCATATGTTTTGGTTTTGTTCTTAAGTAAACAGGTCATACCACAAACGTGATCTAAAATCATAAAGATGTCGACAATCAAAGCAGGAATTATACGTAAGCTACTAATCGAAAGTCTCTTCGTACATACGTTGTCGACATAAAACTGAGAAATAAGTCTGTAACATTTGTCGAGATCTGAATGTCATCTAACAAGAATCGCTTCTGCAAAAGTAGTGGTCCCATACTCCTTTTGGATAGATTATGAATGTGAATTGATCGAATGGTGTTTTATTAAATAAATGGTAATTATATTCCAGATGGAAGTAATCGTTACATATATGCTACTAGTGCACGATCGTTGGCTTTCTGTCAGACGATATGATTTAGAAAGAAACTGTGAGCTATTAAGGGTACAGATCCAAAGAGAACATTCAAAGTTATTAATAAACTGTTACTACAGAAACCCCAGCAAAAATATAAACTCTTTAGATATTTTATTCGATTTTGTACTCGCTGCAATCAAAGAACGTGATATGTGCATCACTGGAGACTTTAACGTAGACTACGTTCCAGTTGGGATTCAAACATTAGTGCTGCATGTACTGATGAGCCTGGGAGATGGTTCTTCGAACATTTTATTGAAGCTCTTGGTTTATACCAACATAATATGTTTCCAACTAGGGGTAATTCCGTTTTCGATTTAGTTGATTTTTTGCACTCCGAAAAGTTGAAGGTCATTTCAGACAGAACTATTTTTGACTCACCGGACCACCTATCGTTAGACATTGGACTGTAGTTTTCCCCTCCTCGCAGCTGGCACTCTTCTGTTGAACGAACTATCCCCCTGTGGAACAAAACGAATTGGGACTTAGTGGAAACTGTAATAAAAACAATACCATAAGAATTTTTAAAATCAGGACATGTGGAGGATGCATTGGATTTCTTTTATGCATGCTTGGACGCTCTTGTGAATGACTACGTTCCAGTCAGGAAAAAACAATTCAGTAAGTTACCGATGTAGTACACTCAGGAAACAAAATTTACCCTCAAGAACAAGAAGTGTGCACGGACGCTCTGCAAACAGTATCCCAATAACGAAACTCACAATGTTTTCATTCAACAACGCAAATTATGTAAAGCTCTCCTCCGTAGAAATTATGATAATTATATTGAATCTGTTTCATCACAAGTTGTAACCAATCTTAAATGCTTTGGTCTCATAAACTGAAGGCGACAAAACTCAGGTGTACCATCTCTAGTTTCATACAGTGAAAGTACTGCTTCATTCAACGAAAGGGGGCTGATTTATTTAATGACTGCTTCTATGACAATTTTAATTCTTGCTCAGATCCTCTATTTTTTCTGATGTAAAACTCCTCATTGCCTAGCAATATAAACATAGCTCCTACGGAAGTGTATCGCTTTTTGACCTCTCTAAAATCCTCCAGGGCCTCTGGGCCTGACAAAATAAATTCCATACTTCTCATTATACTATCTCAACCATTCTGCACCTCTCACTATTGTTTTCAGTAGATGCTTCTCGAAGGGTTATTTCCCGAACTCCTGGAAACAACCAAACATTACTCCGGTTAACAAAAAAGTTGAAAAGTTCTGTGTTAATTCATATAGACATATTTCCCTTCTTTCTGCCCTCGGTTTAATTTGCGAAAAGATTGTCACAGACAGGACTATAATAATCATGTCCTCCGATTTTTTCTCTGCCCAGCATGGCTTTTTACCGAATGAGTCCTGTGAAACCAACTTAGCTGTCCTAATGTCTCAAGCCATGGATGCTATAGCAAATAGACATGAACTTGGCGTCATATACCTAGACTTTTCCAAAGCATTTGAAACAGTCAATCACAAACTTCTTATACACATGCTTGCCTCCAGATTTAGTATACACGGAGTCATGCACCCCTCCTTCAGCTTCTAACATCACATTTGACTGGCAGAGAAGAACGTGTCACCTTCTCTGGTAGCACATCCAAGTGGCTCCCCAATCCCCATGCTTTCGGGTGTCCCTCGAAGAAGTCCATAAGGACCAGTTTCATTTTTCCTCTACATTGAAGACTTATGTGAACATATAGATAATTCCTGCTCTGTACTTCTCTACGCTGATGACTTCAAATATTTTAAGATCAATAAATCTACAGAAGATACTTTCTTCCTACAAACCGCTTTAGACTCTGTTGAAGTGTGGTGTAATAATTGGTTACTGAAAATCAATCCTTGCAAAACTTCTTTAATGCGTTTCTCAACTCAAAACCCATAACACAAAATGTACGTATACATTATCCTCATCTAATATACGAGAGATAGACCATTACAAAGACCTTGGTATCATATTTGATGAAAAACTCAATTTTACTCCTCACATTGAAAATTCGGAACTTCTAAATCAATCAAACTTCTTGGATTTCTCTACAGCTTTACGGATATTAAAGATTTCAGAGCTGTTCGGTCATATTTTCTCACTTGTATACTTCCTACTATTGAATACTGTTCATCTATCTGGTCTATGGCTTGTGAAACCAACTTATCTAAACTGCACAAAATCCAAAATTTATTTTTCCGCATTGTACAACACAGGGCACCCAACCTCCAACAAAAATGTAATGTAGACATTTTAAATTCTCTTGACTTAAAAAAACATACACACAGAAGAAAATTAAATTACTGAAACTATATTTAGAAAGTAATGCAGAGCACAGTCAGAACCAACGACCTTCTTCTACTTTTTAACCTAAGAGTACCCAGATAAAATGCAGTTCTCAACACTATGTGTACCTCTCAAACCCGAGATTGTGTTTGGTTCAGCGAACTTTTGTATACAGATTTCACATTTTTACAATACCCTTCCTTTGTCACCAAATTTCTGCCTCAGTAAAAGTAAATTTCTAAAGGTTTGTCATATGAATCTGAAATGAATAAAAAAAAACTGATCTTATTTCTTATTGTATATTGATTTGGTAGTTTTTATTGTTATATCACATTGCTACAAGAACGGTGTATGCGTGCTGGCGTTTGCTGTATCAGTGCTAACTTCTAATAAATAAAATAAAATATATGTAAATCATCAACTTTTCGATCATAGTAGCTAAAAACCTGTTGTAATAAACATATTAAATATCAATGTTATATACCATAGCATTCACCATTCGAAGGAAGGTACACTTTAAATCTAGAAAATCACATTAATTCAAAATCGAAAATTTGTCATGTGTTTCACTTGTAAGCCGATGAATTACCTTGAAGTAACAGCAGCATACTAATACCTTATTGATTTTTTCTACGGATAACGTTTATTATGTGATGGAATTTAATCTCCAATCCTGTAAATACAATGTGTTGTATAATTATAGTAAACGCTTAAGTTTTCCAAATTACAAAAAATGATCTTTGTTTGATAGATTGCAAAATACTGCATTTATAGTTCTACAAATATGTTGCGATTTTGAAAATATATTTCAGAAACAGTTTTTCCACGAGACATATATTTTAGTGTGCAATATGTTTAACAGGAATATAAAAACAAAATAACTGATTGTTTTAAATACTGTTTGTTCGTCAAATCTGCTTAGTCTGCCGTTAATTACAGCCCTAAGTATTTAAAGTATTTGTCAAATTTCTGTGCAGTTATACGAACTGTGCATGAAAATTGAGTCGATCAACCTGTTATTTCTATCGTATTAAATGTATATTGATCGTTTCTACACGCATCTTCGTTCTCTTGGAAAGCACAGTTCCGCATATAAAATGATAATAGGGTTAGATACAATTTCTGTTCTTTCTACCAACCCTACATATGATTGGTGGAGCTGTAGAAGATAACCGCAAAAATCAGAGGCCCGATTTCTGGGAACATTTTCGCTTCTGGACCACAAACCTGGCCCTCGATAGAAGCTATCCAGCGGTAAGCAATACAACTGTTGATGTGTTTTGAGTTCAATGGAAGAAAGAACACAACAAATTCTAAAATGAGGTGCAGAGTTTGAGGAACAACAGAAATGTAATTCTTTTCAGAAAAAATAATTTTGTTTTACATTTCAAACACATTTTGGGATTTAGTGTTCAAATGATATTCAATTAGAAAATATACGGTAGCGCAATCCAAGAAAGTAATAAGCGAGGCGAGAATTTGTTAAAATTGAACAATTTGCCGATGGTGATCGTCTTCGATTAAACTAATTTTCGGCGCTTCGGCGTTGACATCGGCAACGTTGACTGTATTTATAGCGAATTTGAAGTAACAAGACAAAACTAGAAAACGTACAGTAACAAGTATAAACTGAATCCGTTTAACAAATTAGAACTTTTCTTCGCGCCTCTCGAACAGAAAATCACCATATTAAAGTCACATAGAGGAGGAATCTCCATTAATAAATATGTGCCAATTTCTTTCTTACTGGCTTCGAAGAAGTTTCTTTCGTCATCAATAGATGACTCTGACCTCAAAAGCTTATTGTCTTAAACATACTGATAAGTTTAAGCTTATGCGTGGTTCGTGCTGCCATATTTAATCTAACAGGAAATACTGAACTAATCATAATTTCAGTTTATCAGAACTTTTAAGAAAATAAGCTGTTGATACCAAAGACCTCTACCAGTAAGGAAAGAAAGCTTTTATGAAGCCAGGAAAAAGTCCGTAAAAATTCAAGAATTTAAGAAAATTTCTATGAACGGTTACCTGTAGTATTACTTTTCTATTTTTATCTTCAAAATTCAGTAAATTAGTTACAAGAAAATATATCCCAGATAGTATTCCGGCTTGTAACAAGGTTGCCAGTGACTGTGTTCTAGTTTGTCAAACTTGATATTGTATTGAAACAAACTTGTTAGAACAAGATAAGTGGCTTCGTTGTTATAAATAAGCGAGTTCAAACTTGTTGGAACAAGCTATTTTGCGAGGAAAGTTTTCGAAACGCGAAATGTATTCCAATTTTATTCCGTTGTATTTCTTTTGCTGCCTCAGTGCGCTGATGTACCATCATGTTTGAGGATTGTTTCGCCATAGCCATTAGCCTAATCCTCGCCAACTCTCACTCTCTTACTACGGGCCTCTCGCGTTCTGATGAACTATGTTTAAATAACGCTTGGAAAACCAATTAAGACGTGTGATTCTTTGGTCTAGTGACAAGAACATTGGATTGGTGTCGGTGGTCCTAGGTTCAAGTCCTATGCAGGGATTTTTTTTTACTTTTTAAAGATTGTTTTCTTTCTTGCTCTGTCAAGGCTATTTCAACCTTGATCTGGCAAATTAGACTGTTTGATTCAACCTTTATTAAAGATTTTTGGCTTGCATGAAGTTGTTCCATTTGTCAAATTTACCTTGAATCAATTTTGAGACAGGTTAAAATTGTTATGTAGAATTTCTTAAAATATAATTTGAACAGCGTTCGTGTATGGAAAGGAATCATATATATCTTCAGAAATTACAATAACTTAAATGGTACAATTTTGTAGAAAACTTTTGATAACCAGAAAAATATACAAATGAGGGCATTTTATGTATTGAGAAAATCCCATTACATATTTTTTCGTTAGTCAAATAGGAAATTTGAGGACTATATTTCATAAACGTTAATTATAAGGGAAGTGACAACCTCATCAACAAAGCTTTACGTGACGAGACTAATTTCTCCATGCTGAACAGTCTACCCAAATATCTTGTGAGGCGCACACACACATACATAAACGGACTAATGCAAATTGGGCACTTGGTACAGTGGTTGCGTCTGAATCGCTGATTAACTTCTATTTCACAGAGAGAACTCTCTACAAAGTGTGTTTGGGACGAAGTTACCATTCGCTTCGTTGCTAAAAGACCTCATCACTTCGTATTTTTTTTTTATTTCTCAGAAACACACACAAGCGCAGAGTTACTAACTCCTAGTCTCTCTTGTTTTCTAACCAAGGAAGTGCGAGCTTTTAGTCTGCCTCTCCGAGGTTAGAAACAAATCAATTTATAAGTTTCTCAGAGCTTTTTGTATTACCCTAACATTGCTAACTGGAAAGGGATTTTAGTTCGTCTTTAGTTAAATTCATTGAATAGTAGTTCGTTTCAGAAAAATAAATATGCACAGAAAGTTAATCTGCATGAGAAAATGGTTGAAGAAAAATGTGTTCTGCAAAGGTTTCCTGTTTAATTTTTGATGATCCTACAGGGTGTTGCTTTAGATTCTGTACTAGCTTTTATACTGTCTTCATTCCAAATTGACGTCTGAACGAAACTAGTTTAAAGAAAGTGACTTCCGATTTGGAATTATGATGCTTTCCTGTACTTGATCATGTTCATATTTGGATAAAATTAAGTAAAAGGAGAAAAAAAGAACAGTTTGAGAATACACCAGTTTCTATCCGTATTATTACCCTCATAGCGTCTTCCAATACTGGGTACCCTATTTAGTTGACTAACTGGGGATAATTAGTGCTTTTGTCCAAATAATGATAGCAATAACGTCTGTTATAAAATACTTCTGAAGATAGCCTCTTAAAGTTTCGAACGATTCTAAAGTTTTTAAGCTAAATTTTATTTGATCATTACAGTCAAAAGACTAGACCGGAAATGGCGTATTACCAATAAAATCTTTTCGATTTTGTAAATTATAGAGGGAATACATTTAGGTTCCCGGCATTGGTTTCAGTGTATACGTGAGAGTGGCGTTGAAAAAGTGTTTATAATGTAAGAATGGAAGGATTCTCGAAACAAAAGTATAAGAAAATATTGAGTCTTAATAAACCATCTGGAACGAAAGGGGAAAAGCAAAAGCAAAGCAAGGAAAAGTTAATTTGAAATCCATAGTTTAAAGAATTCCTAAATTTTACAATTCGTTTGAAAATGTTTCTTATGATATCATATGATAGGACCAACATTATATATATATATATATATATATATATATTTCAAAAGCGAAATGTAAAACAATCTTAGAATGAGTTTTTGATACCTTCATTCTCCCTTCCTTACTTTCTGAACTTACCACCTTTATCTGCCAGCCAGCCAATATATTCCGTCCGTAATTCAACGCATTTGCTGTAGTACACATGTATAACCAATATTTCATTTCTCAGTCAAACCAGAATACTACTATGATTTACTTTATAACTAGAACTTAGCCGACTTTCCTCCTATTTCCATCTGACTTATCCTATTCTGGCTGGAGTAAAAAATAAATAAATACTATATATAAAAAGTGAATTGCATAATTGTTTCAGAATAAGCCCATTTAGCTACTCTCTAAGTCCTGCACACTGGACCATTCAGCGGTGTCTTAGACAGCGCTGTTCACTGATGGCCACTATTTTTTTCTGAATAGTGACTGTTGAAGCAACTAGGTCTGCAAGAGAGCAGAAACACTTTCTTTACCATTCAACGTCTTTAAAAAAGAAATATAATGGGATATGGGAGTGCTTATTCGGTGTAGTATATCTCTTGAAAGAAGCACGTAGATATATGTGCTTGCACATGGAAATATGACACCTCATCGATACAGAAATATAAGACAGATATGGATTGTGATGTTAGACTTTACAGGTGCTCCAATTTTAATACTATCGAACACATATTGGATGCTTTGGGTCGATACGTGGCTGTTCTTGTTCTCCATGCAGGAGGGCCGTAAGATCTGCAAAAGGTTATCGTACAACAATGGATCTAGATACAAATAGAACTAGTTGACATCTTTATTATCAACACGTAGTGTCGTTGTGAGTCGTGTATTTTTGTTCATTGTCATCATATCCAGTATTGCTGCAATTATAGAAGTGGAAATGTTTATGGATCCATAATATCCTGAATTCATTGGTAAACTCAACCAAACATGATTGTTTTTGCAAAAGTTTCCCAAATGTATTTTGATTTGTTTCCTAAGTTTCTTATGTTGATTTTATGCTTAATTTAGGACGAGCACTGTACACATGGTTGGAAGATTTACTAAGGTAATGTAGGTGCTGTTGTTTTTATTTAGCCGCTGACTGTAGCCTCGTTAAACGTAGAAGTAAAGCAATGACAACTTTATATTATGTAGTGTTTTAATTGCGAGCTTGCACAAGTTTTCTGTAGTGTTGTTAACAATACTGCAGCATTTTAACGTGAAGTCATGACTCTCTCTTATGACGGATATCGGTAACTTCGACTTGCAGACGGGAAGTTCTAGCTTCAAACTTTTCGGAGTGTCCAACACCTGCAAATGTCCAGAAGCAATCCTACATACGAAATCACCGAAATGTGATAGAATGCATAAGTGGCTTGTGCATACTTATCGTAGAGTGTACAATTTAAATTTTCGATTGTTGACTAAACTCTTCTACATGCTTAGATCATAACGTACTCCTGTAGAATCTTAGCTTTGTACACTTAGCATTAAAAAAAAGGCGACAGCGAACGCCGTGCAGCTAGGTAACCCAAATGGCACATTTTATCCCATAATTGTGTCTGGTAAACAGACCCCTCTTTCCCCTTCCTTCGTCTCACCCATACTAAAATTAGCAAACATCATGAGCACGTTTTTTTTCAAATAGACATGTATTAGTATCGATAAAATGAAAGAATAAGAGCGAGACGAATCAATATACATAAAGTTGACGGAAGGAGAAATTTAAACACATATAATGAAACATTGAAATTAATGGATGTCAGTTAGATAAAGACGGTGAAATGAGAGGGAGAGAGAGAGAGGAGGGGAGAGAGAAGAATAAGAAGAAGTACTGATAAAAATATGGAATTTAAACGTTGTAAAAAATGTTAAGTTCAGTTCCCACAGTATAAAGTTCAGTTCCCACAAATCTAACAGCAAGAGAGAAGTGACTTTTGGATTTTATATTTTTTCAGGGTTAATCGAATACATAAAGGGTGCTTCAAATATTCATTAAGTCACTTTCGAAATGGAGATTAAATACTCAAGGTTTCCTCCAGAGTTTTGAGACACATCTAGGATAATATTAAAAGTATAACACACATGCTTTGTTTGCGCGTGGTTCGTTTGCAAATTCGATGGGGCTTATTAAACATACCGGTTTGTAATACTTTGTAGTCAGAGATACCGCCAGAATTTTCAGTTTGGGGGGTGTAAAGTCAAAATTGGGAGAATGTAGGTAGCTTTACAATGTTTCTATCAACTTTTGACCGCGAAAAAATGTTAAAGTTTGGTTTTTAGTCTGGCACTCCCAACAGAGGCCGGGTATGACCGAATCACTGATTGAACCAAAGCAGTAAATAACGTAGGCCATATATTCCATTCCAGACTACTAGTGTAAATTGAGTATACAAAGAACATGAATGGATTATATTTTGTCTGCTTAATTTCTATCAGAAAGAGACAAGATTATAATTTCAAACTGTATCAAAATAAAAAGTTACAAATGTTCAAAAGCAATATTCGCATGTTCGTATAGGCATAGCAGACATTAACTGTTGCACATTTCAAACGTGTAAAAAGTAACACATTGAATGGTGTGTTCATAAATTGATTTATAGGATGGAAACGAATTTTTGTCTTAAATAATAAAAAAATGAATCTTCTCTTGAAATAGCGAAAAATGGGGCTATTTTCTACTCACATCATAACATGTATCTGTTCCAAACATGCCACTCTAGATTCCACCTATTGTGAATATAGCGTTTTAATAATTACAACACTAATGAACTAGTGTTTATAACAATTAGCACACATCGAATAATCACGGCAGAGCTGAAACGGGTCACCAGCTATCAGCGAATACTGGTCAAGTTTTGGACTGTGTTATCAGTTTTAAGATTCGAACGCATTCTCACGCGATGATTCGATGTAGATCCAATAACCCGGAGGATGAAGGAGATATTTTAATTATTGCATTGCGTTTGAACAGTGTTTGTTTCAGGGGTAACCAGGATCAGAGATGTTACCCCTAGAATACGAGAAATACGACGTCAAAATTCCCAGTTAAATAGATTATCCAGACCGGGTCAAACGGGTAACCAGGTCACTTATGTTTGGGTAAGGCCCTATCACCGGGTCATCGAAAGTGGCCCGGATTTAGCTGTGGAACACGCACAGAGAGTGTATGTGTAAAGTAGGAAAATAAATAAACATGAATTAGAAGAAGAAGATGAGAAAGAAGCAGCGAAGACATAATAACAATTCATCAAGAAAAAGAGGAAGAAAGAAAGACCAATGAAAAACATGAAAAGTGTATTATCATTATGCTAATCAACACACACATACTGTTTACTCGGATTCTGACCAGTGATGCTTCGTAAGTTCTCCAAAACGGGGATGAATCTCAGTTTGAATACTTCAGTGTATGCGAAAAAGAAACTGGCTGATGGGGATCGAACCCAGGTTTTCGAATTAGATGTCCAGCACGATAGCGATACTCCACACATCCTCTATCCAAAACGTGCTTAACAAATGCTATAGTGTTTCTTTCTAAGAATAATAACATGATAAGAGCATACTTCAAGTCAATGACGTGTTCTTAACTGTTCTTGCAACCCCTTGAGACTGGATTTGTTCTTTTCCAACCAACGTTCGTAAATCGTCTTCCTCTCTATAGTGACTCAGGTATTTGATTCCACAGTCTGAAGTATTCTCCGTTTTGTACAGTAAAATTAGTGAACAAAAAAGTTACTAATGTAACGTGGAATTTAGCTACTAAAAGCTAGGATGTATATCAACCCACCAGGGCAGGATGCACTTTTCAAACGCAATGAAATAATTAAAATATCTCCTTCATCCTCCGGGTTATCAGATCTAAATCGAATCATCGGGTCAGAATGGGTTCGGATCTTACACCCGACGACACAGTACAAAACTTTACCAGCATCCCCCGACAGCCTGTGACCCGTTCCAGCTCTGCCGTATTCATTCCATCTGTGCGAATTGTTATAAACACTAGTTCATTAGTGTTGTAATTATTAGAACGTTATATTCGCAATAGGTGGAAAATAGAGTGGCATGTCCAGAACAGATACATTTTAAGACATGAGTAGAACATGGCCCACTTTTTTGGCTATTTGAAGAGAAGAATTATTTTTATATTAGTTTGGCACCAAATTCGTATCCATCCTATAATTTATCAACATACTATTACATGTGTTTCTTTTTTTCACGTTTGCAATGTGAAACATGTAAGGTTTACTATATCTATAGGAAAATGCTAATTTTGCTTTTGAACATTTGTAACTTTTCATTTTGATACAGTTTGGTATTATAATCTTGGCTCTTTCTAAAAGAAATTAAGCAGAAAAATGATCATTCATACATTTTCATTTTGCATAAGTAGTCTGGAATGGAATGTAAGGCCTACAGTATCTACTGGGTTTGTTACAATCAGTGATTCCGCCAGACTTCGGCCCCTGTGGGATTTCAGCCCCAAAATCTTCGAGACTACCCACAACTTTAACTTTTTTTGCGGACAAAAGTTGATATAAAGCGTGCAAAACTCTACGTTCACCCTCCCAATTTTGACTTTACACGCCCCAAACTGAAAATCCTGGCAGAATCCCTGATTACAAAGTATTCCGAACCAGTATTTTTAATAAGCCACATCGAATTTGGAAACGAACAACGCGCAAACAAAGCATGTGTGTTACACTTTTGACATTATCCTAGATTGTGTCGGGAAGGGCGTAAGTCATAGTGCTGTTACCGCCCATACAATTAATTTTATCCTTATCCTAGATTGTGTCTCAAAACTCTGGGGTTTCACTAGAAATCATGACTAATTAATCTGACCAGCAAGTTTGGTTTCCATTTCGAAAGTGACTTAATGAATATTTGAAGCCCCCTTTACAATATATATTTGAATAACCCTGAAAAAATATAAAATCCAAAATACACTTACCTCTTGCTGTTAGATTTGGGGGAACTGAACTTAATATTTTTTTACTATGTTTAAATTCCATATTTTTATCTGTACTATTTCTTATTCTTCTCTCTCCCTTTTTTTCTCTTTCTCTCTATCTCTCTCATTTCTCTGTCTATGTCTAACAGACATCCCTCGGTTTCAATGTTTCATTGTATGTTTAAATTTCTCCCTCCATCAGGTTATGTATATTGATTCGTCTCGCTTTTATTCTTTCATTTTATCGATACTAATACATGTCTATTTGAAAAAAAGAAAGGTGCTCATGATGTTTGCTGATTTTAGTATGGGCGAGACGAAGGAAGGAGAAAGACGGGTCTGTTTACCAGACACGATTATGGAATAAGAAGGTGACATTTTGGTTGCCTAGCTGCACGGCACTCGCTGTCGCAATTTTTTTTATGCGAAGTGTACCATTTAATTTGGAAATATTTGAACCTGTTTTATAAACATTTAAATTAATATCTAATTATAAAAACTAAATTAAATGTCACTGTAAATCCTATTCAACTCGTACTTAAATTATTTCCAATATTGTTAATAACTTTTAATTTAATTGCAAAGTTGTATACGCATCATGATATGTAGAATATATCGATCCTATTAAATTAATCTGATTAAAAATCAATTATATTAAAATTAAAGCGTTGCATGTGCTCAATTCTCCTCCTCACTCACTAATTCGTTAAATGAAAATGAAATTTAGTGCTTAACGATTTCATAGAGGTATTTTTTAAATTTGCCTTTGAACGAAATGCATGTGCATTTTTAGCAGGTGTTAAGTAATGTAGGGTTACCACTGTACAAACATAGAGAGAAGACAAGAGTTTATGTTGGATTTTGCAGATATATGCTGCCTGAGCAACGTGCATTGGTTATTTCGAAAAGGCACGCTAAATATTGCAGGAAGAAAATCAAGGTTTGTTCGTCATTAGCAGAATTTTCGCATGAGCTCAACAGATAATTACATAAACAATGATGCTTTAACAAATGACAATCGAGTTTGTACCCATATAATGCATTTGAATGAGGTGTATGATGAGTACTGCATCTTTCAGAGCAGACCTGGACTGGCCAGGCTGGCTAGCTGGCCATCACCAGGGGCCCCAAACAATTAAAAAACAAAAAAAACAAAAAAAAACAGATTTGTTGAAAACAAATATAAATTGGTTTTAAAATGGGAATTTGAAATGCGAATTTAAAATATGAAGTTTTTGAAACAAATTCCCTGATTTTACATATAAGCTGCTGCATAAACTACATTAAAAAAAGATTCGTAAGTTGCAGGACGGGAGCGATAAGAGGGTGTGAAGTTTGTAAACACCACAGCATTGGTCTGGCAGGATTTTTCCAAATTAAAAATTGTTATGAATCGTTTAAGGTCGTGTTTAACCAGGGATGGCGCTACTGGGGGCCTAGGGGGGGGGTGAAACCCACCCAAAATCTACCTTAGCCCCACCTGTAGCCCCCCTCCCCAGTTTGATTAATACAATATAATGTATTTACTTCACAGTTTGAAAACATGATTGAGTGTTAGACATGTAACTTGTAAGAATAATAAAATCTCAACATAACTAGTATCAACACAATTGACGCGATTAATATGTTAATATGTTTCTTGGAATATCAGATTCCTTGCCTGAACCATCTCTGATAAAAGTCACTACAAAAATATTTTTCCTTTCAATTTACATCCAGTGGTTGATAGTTCGTATCTAAAGGCCTCAACAGACAATCAAATAAATCTCGAATCAAATTCTCATAAAATAATTTAATTGACGAACTAGTATACCATCTAACTTTTTCAGTAAAAGTGCCTTGTTATATGTCAAAGAAAAATAAGCGTAGTTTTATATAGAATTTCGTTGACAAAACATTTTGGGTTCAAGAGTTTATGGCATAATTGCTAAAATCATTTTTAAAAAGTCTTAAACAAGAACTTGTTTAAGATTTATTTGATCGTCTCCAAAGACCTTAAGACATTGTGGAACAATGCTACGATTTTAATTTAATTTAAGACCTTCAAGAAGCAGACGGCAGGGGCTCAGGCCTGTTGGAATTAAGAAAGTGGGAGGAAACCCCCACTTTCCCGAGAAAACCCCCACAGACGGTGTTTGTCCAGGTACAGCACAAAACCTACATGGTGCCAGCCGGGATCGAACCAGAGACCTCACACACCAGAGATGAGCGCTCACCACTACTGAGCCACCGCGTGTGAGGTCCGGGTGGGGTGTACCAAAATAGCTTTTCAATAACTGCATAAACTGTGTGTTATTGCAATGTGCATATCCTGATTAATAGCTGGATATGCACGAACATTTTCTAGCTTGCACCAAGTGAAAGATTATCTTCATAATAGAACTGGCACTGATAGGCTAAATGCTTTATCTGTACTTTCAATTGAGAAGAAATTTGCCAAGTCTCTGGAAATAACTCAAGTTGTAGATAAGTTCTTAAGTGCACACAAAAACAGACATATTCAATTATATATGTAGTGTTTATGTAAAGCTCATGCTGTAGATATTAAGTACGCGAGTTTACTTTGAAATTAGACATTTACGGTATTATATATATTTTCAGGTATTAGGTATGGCAGGCATTATATAAATTATGGGTTTAGGTACTATAGACATTTTTATCTCAGAAAACTGAATACAATTCTTTTAGATCGCAGCTAACAAGTTGTTACTAAAGTAGTGAGAATTCACTCTATAAATCGAAACTTTACTGTATAACGCTGCAATTGAATTTTATTCTAAAACAGAAATAGTGAATTTTGTAAAAATGTGTTGTTTCACTTTAGGAGTTATAATTGCTTAAATACAATATTTTAATTACTGCAAATTATATGTATCATATTTAAAACGCATATTTATATTTAAAATATTTATTATTTATGTAAAATATGAAAATATAAAAACATATATTTTCTAAGAAAGTAAGCATAGTAGTTTGACACGAAGTCCAAGTAATTGAAGAAAATACACACACACACACACACATATATATATATATATATATATATATATATATATATATATATATATA
>JAGDQP010005562.1:64361-77454 GCA_022664845.1 Lepisma saccharinum
TATATATATATATATATATATATATATATATATATATATATATATATCTGGTGTAGTAAAAAGTAATCCATTATTTTGCCAATAGATGGCTTCAGTGATCTGTAGCTCGCGTTGTATTAGTCCGATCGGGTTCAACGAGATGGCGTTCAAACGATGAGATTGCGTACTACAAACACTGTTCAGATAGTTGTGATGAGTTGACTCAGTGTTGTGTGAGCGCGCGTCAAAATGGACACTAGCAAAGAGAAAATACGCTATAGTTTACAGTTTTTCTTCGATAAAGGCGAAAACGCAAGCCAGGCGGCTGCAAATGTGAATAGTGTTTATGGTCCTGATACTGTAACAGCCAATCACGCGCAATTTTGGTTCCGTCGATTCCGTTCCGGTAATTTTGACGTCAAAGATGCACCACGCACTGGAAGGCCAAGTGTCGAAAATGTCGATAAAATCATGGACATTGTCGCGTCCGACCGTCATGTAAGCACTGTTTTGATTGCCCAAAAGCTAAACATTGCACAAATAACCGTGTGGAACCATTTGCATAAGGCTGGATACACAAAGAAGCTTGATGTATGGGTTCCACACGAGTTAACGCAAAAAAAAAAAAACTCATGGACCGAATTTCCATCTGCGAATCGCTGCTGAATCGCAACAAAAGCGACCCATTTCTGAAGCGGTTGGTGACTGGTGATGAAAAGTGGATCACTTACGACAACGTCACGCGAAAACGGTCGCGGTCGAAGCGCGGTGCGCCGGCGCAAACGGTGCCCAAGCCAGGATTGACGGCCAGGAAGGTTTTGCTGTGTGTTTGGTGGAATTGGCAGTTAATTATCTACTATGAGCTGCTCCCCTGCGGCCAAACCCTTAACTCGGAACTATACTGTCAACAATTGGACCGTCTGAAGGGAGCAATCGCCCAGAAGCGACCAGCTGTGGCCAATAGGAGAAGCATTGTGTTCCACGGACAACGCCAGGCCACACACATCGATAGTGACTCGCCAGAAACCCCGGGAGCTTAGTTGGGAGGTTCTTATGCATCCACCTTATAGTCCGGACCTGGCACCGAGTAATTACCATCTGTTCCTGTCCATGGCGAACACGTTTGCTGGTGAAAAATTCTCTTCAAGAGAGGTTTGTGAAAATCGACTGTCTCAATTTTTTGCCAATAGGGACAAGGGCTTCTATGAGAGAGGCATCATGATATTACCTTCCAAATGGCAGCACGTTATCGAACAAAACGATATTTTATACGTATGTGTGTGTTTTATTAATCAACCACCCAAGTTTTTCAAACAAAATGTTGTAGCCCCATAAAACAGTTTTCTTTTCAGTTTTCCAAAACACACCTCAGGTAGAATATTGTTGTTTTTAAGCTTACCCATTTAATTCATTGAAAGTATTGTCAAGATAGGAAATACATATAGTTAATTAACGAAAATTGGATTGCCAATTTTTACAAAATATTGAATTTTAAGTTTAAGGCCTACTAGAGACGTGGAATGAACGAAATTTGGCTTAGAGTAGTAATGTGAAAATAATAGTTAACTCAGAATAGCATTAATATGTTTTGTCACTTACTATGGTCGTCATTAAAAATGCAACACCAAACGGGAGGGAAGATAGCAGCCCCACATTTGGAAGATAGACACCGTAGGTTACAAGTAGCAAATGATTAAACTTACCGCTGTGTGCTATGCGTGACAACGCGGCCACAGCGGAACAGAACTTCCCAAGGTTAGTAGCATGTGGGCTCACCATGGGCGTTTAGAACGGCTGCAACACAGCGAGGTATAGAGAGGATGAGCCCTTGGATATTCTCCTAGTGTATGTCGAGCCATGTGTCTTTGATACGATGCCACAGCTCATAATAGACACAGATAGAAATTTCTGCCACTAGTAAATAAGTCTTATATGGGTTTTCATATCATTATATTTTTAATGCTGTATACCTGTTTAAAGCATAATACTTCACAGTGAAAAATGAATTAATATTGCCCAATGTTTTAGTTTCTTACATACATATAAATATTGTTGTTATTTGTTTGCGGATTTAGCACAAATTCTAGTCACCCAACTGTTAACCACCCAAACGGAGAGATATAATGTTGGAGGCTAATGGCAGTTCCCGTTACACTAACAAGTGAGGTTGGTGAACTGTTTAGTCGATATCAAGATGTTGAACATGCCAAATGATAGGTCATAGCATTCTTACTTTAACAGCTACAATATTAGCTGCCACAACTTTGTGTTAGCCTCGTAATAAATATGCAAGATACTGTACAGGGTTGGCCCAAGACTGACGAATAAAATTAAAAAAAAGAAAAGACAGACAGGTATGAAATGTCCCTGAACATGTTATAGGCAAAGGGGAAAATGTTACAGACCATACCACGTTACCGGTGGCCATCTTGAAATCCACCATCTTGGATCCAACTTGAAAATTCAAAATAAGAACATGGCTATGCAATATATGAAATGCAAAGAAAAATTGAATGGTGTGTGCAATTTACGATAACTGTAATCGTATTGCCGTTATGAACGAAATTAGGGTAAGTTTTAAACTCCGCAGACTGTTCCAAAAGAAAGAATTTTGTGCCATACAAACCTTGTAACACCACCACAAACACATTCATCAATATGCAGAACAGCTGTGAATCACAAAATACACAATCACCATCACAATGCATGTTTCACATGGACACCGTTCTCATTTA
Source organism: Lepisma saccharinum (assembly GCA_022664845.1). NCBI lineage: Eukaryota > Metazoa > Arthropoda > Insecta > Zygentoma > Lepismatidae > Lepisma > Lepisma saccharinum. The sequence goes on from JAGDQP010005562.1 coordinate 67,076, forward strand.
AGCACTTCCGCAAACGTCGTCGTACATCATACGAAGAACGTCAGGTGATAATCGTACACGTGCACAATGTTTCCTAAACTGGTTGATTGGCCAGTCTGCAAATTATAACCGACAATCATGGTCGTCTTCAGTCAGATGATTCATTCTTTGCCGCTTGTTTGTACGTGTGCCGCTTGTTTGTTTTTCCTTTGTTCTTGTAGAGGTACGACTCACACCATTTTCCATGGACAAATGGGGTGTGATTTTGTGAGCTTTTGTTAAAGGACGCCAAAACTGCTGCTTTTGTTGTTGCTTCGTTAATAGCCGTTTTAGATCTACCCGTCCGGGGCCTGTCTTTAACAGTTCATACATCTCTGATGTATTTGGGTAGGAGGATAGTAACTTCGTAAGGGGAAATTTTATTCCTCTCAGGATGACGATGGTTGAAATCATCTGCGATGATGCACAATTCTTTCACTAGACATCAGAACAATCTCTATGGGTTTAGCTTTCGTGAGAGTCATCTTCAATTACTGAATCTGAAAGGAACAATATCGGAAAAACCGTTACAAATCTCACAAACCTTTCGAGATAAACAAACACCAAGCACAATTGTGAATTCCCAATGGAATTTTAGTGCTAGTTAATATGTCACAAACATCCCTTCCTATTTAACATTTTCAAATTGAATCCACGATGGCGGATTTTAAGTTTGCCGCCGGTAACGTGGTATGGTCCGTTCCATTTCTCTTTGCCTATAACATGTTCAGGGACATTTCATTCCTGTTTGTCGCTTTTTTATTTTATTCGACAGTCTTGTACAGTATAGCCCACACTGTACAGCATTTTGCATTATTTATTACAAGGCTAACATAAAGTTGTGGCAGCTAATATTATAGCTGTTAAAATAAGCATCAAATCGATATCGGCTGAACAACTCACCAACCTCCCTTGTAAGTTGTTAATTTAAAGCCGATTTAAACTTGAACGTTCCATTTCTTTGTAACTGAAAGCCATTGTTCTGTATTTTCAATATTGATTACTGGTTTCTTATATTAATTCATTATGATGTAGATACAATCAATTGTTTTAGTCTTAGCACATTGAAATGAACATTGGCTATAAATAACATTCAGCATTGCTTTCGGTAATGCAGTTAACGTATCCCTTGATAAAGACTATACTGAGTGTATTACGTGCATTCATTAATTATGGCAATTTGGAGAAGTCAAGTGTTTTTGGCATGACTGTATCTGTATTGTGGTAGTTTCATTGTGCAAAGACACTCCATCAACAGACACATAGATAAGGTAAATTGTTTTTGGAGTAATCAGTTCTCGACAACATAAGACGATGTGATAAATAGTTCATCAATAGTATAGGTATCAATACGCTTTACTCATTGTATTTTCTTACTATTCTGTTAATTATCAGAAATACTTGGTAACTGATCGATATTGTTCATTTTTCTTTCAGGTGAGTTGCCTTCTTCATAAGGCAGTCAGCTGATAATATCTTCAATGGGTTGACCTGTTGTATGCAGTAAGTATGACCTCTGTGTACTTTAAAAGAGTTCTGATACAATATTTCACCTTTTAAATTCTATTTAACAACTAAGAGATGATTATTGATGTCAGGAGTTCTTCTTTCTTTAAAAATAGTTCAGCAAATAATTGCGTTGGCTGATTTTGTGTTATACAATTACTTGTAACATTTTACTTATTTCCGCGCAGATAATGTATACCCACAAGGTGTTAGCGAAGAACGTTGATTAGAAACTGTGTTTGACTGAGTTAAATGTTATACGTTCATCTTGAAAGACTCGATGTCGTCAACGTTTAATCAAGCTTAATTATGAAATTCATTTAAACTTCCTGATGAATCGGCAATAAAATTATAATTTTCAAATAGATTTATTAATAAGAAACCACGGGAAGTAGTACAAGATTTGAATGGTATGAACTCTGAGTGCAAGCATTGGCAGCCGGAACTATTATACACATTTTAGTTATACAAGTACTTGGAAACCGAGGACAATATTTCAACCGTATCGCGCTATTTCATAGCAGGACACTACGTAGAGCGACAATACCTAGCCGACATTTCGTAGCTGTGACACTATTTAGCTACGACAATGGCTACGTAGTGTCACCGTTATGTAAAGTCGCGGCTATGAAATGTCGCGGCTACGTAGTGTCGGCTAGGAATTGTCGTTCTATGAAATGTCTCGCTACGAAATAGCATGGAATCTATTTCAACATTTACTAGGTCAAAGTCAGTGCAAAATATCAATGATACTGCTGATGCATTATTAATAGGTCAAAGTTGTTCTTCCGCAATTTGTATAGATAATCTATGTATCTCACGTTGAGAATAATTATATAGTAACACGTTTTTCATGTAAATAATACTTTTACAAGACCGCATGAAACACCGGGCCTCTACATATGAATAAAGTTTACGAAAAATGTTTCATGAATACGGTATTTTACTAGTAAATATAACTGTATGTATGTATGTATGTATTAGGCATTTTTGATACAATATTTATCTCAGTGTTCAAGGAACTGTCTCAATATCAAGGTAACGAACAAATTCCACTGAATTATTCCATGACAAATCACCCGAGTTTAGAAAAATGCTTGCACTCCCATTTTAGAAAAAAATAATAGTTTTCGTTTCAACATGCCTGAGGGTATCAAAACCACTTTTCAGAAAAACACATGTTTTATTCTGCACTTAATCTCACCCAAGAGGCAATATTTCCAACATGGCAACACAAGAGCTAGCGACCTCAGTCAAAAACCTTCTGAAATGTATTTTGAATACTTAGCAGTAACTTTTCTCAAAATGAATTCCTTAATTCAAATAATTAGGCTGAAAATATATATATATATATTGATATTCTTTCGCAAAGAAGCTGAATATAAGGCTAATTTTTTGGTAATATTTATATCTAGTAGCAGAGTGTCAAACTGTAGAAAATCATGGTGTTGAATCACAACGTTCCTACGGGGTTCGCGAAAAAGAGCCAGATTTCGGCCCTACTTATCTTAGACGGGTCTTCATGACCAAAACTCAAAACCTGGTGTCAAAGAAGTCTTGTATATGTCCAACTCACAGTAAAAATAGAAACGTTCATTTCGAAGTCATCAGCTCATAAATAACGGACGGTACATTAGAGTTTAAATGGTGCGGTACAGGTAACCTAGTAATATAAAACAACATATATACATAAATCCACTTGCAGTGACCAAACCACTTCCAAATAAAAGTTGCAATTTTTAGTACGAGTTGCCAACATAAACATCCTTAACACCAAATTTCAGACTTCTTTTAGAGGACAAATTTGAAATATATATATGCCCCAATTCTAACATTTTTCGGCGAAGGGCTATGTTTGTACTCTGTAGAAGATAATGGGTGCTATTTAACGCCATGATTTTTCACATGTTGTCACCCTCTTAGTAGGTCTAAACGTTATAAAATGAATGCAGCATTATATTCATCTCCTTCACAGCCTTAGTGAAGATACCATATGAACATTTGCACGGCATGGAAGTGAAATTCTGTTTATACACACTTCGAAATATACGTTATTATTTTTGGTGTGCGTTGGGTATATATAAATTTCCCTTACCAACAAATTTAAGATGTATTAGCGAATACATATTTGAGATAATTAAGCCCGAAATACGTCATTGTTTGCAAATTACCGTGTTGAAACCCTCGAAGAAGTAGAAAATGTGATTCAACGCCATGAGTTTTGACATGCAGACGCTCTGTTGCTAGATCTAAACTTTACAAAACAATTCATCCTTATATTCAACTTATTCACGAAAAAAGGAATTGGTTTCAGAATCCAATTTTAAACAATTCGTTACTCATTTGCAGTATAATATTTCGAATAAAATAATTCATTTTGAGAAAAGATGCTTGCAAACCTTCAAAGAAGTCTTCAGGAGTTTTGTTCAAAATTTGACGTCATATAGTTCATCATAATCGCCGTTAAAACTTCAAACGGTTTCTAAATAAATTTCCAATACCAAACCCAAAACAGCTAGGTAATACTTTGTGTAAACGCGCCAGCGCATATTAGTTTATATACTACGTAGTAATACGGACTCATTGCCATGCTATAAGATTCTGATCATTGTACTTCGTCAACCAAGTCACATAATGAAAATTTTCTAGAAATATCCATTGCAAAGTCTCTAGACAAATCAGTGGTTAGGACAATGAAAGTATCGTAAAAGTATTAGAAATATTAAATAACGAAAAACCATGAATCTAAAAATTACTTTCCAAACAATTCTGAGAGGAATATATAATATTTGGACTTTAAAATGTGCAAGCATCTTTCTGTTAAACTGTGTTAATTATGTGTTTTGTTAACTATGTTACATGCTACTTTGCTATCTTCTTATATTTCCATAGAACTACATATGCTAGCGAAAGCATTATAAGTGCCGTTACAAATATGTTTTTGTTCTGTTAATGAGTTTTCCAAATAACGTTATACTTTTAAGTTACCTTTATAAACATTTATCTTTGAAACTCCATAGCGATTAGTGTACCACAGTGGTTCTTTCTGCTAAATCTCTTGATTATCAAGAAGAATTTTAGTAAAATACTTCTTGCCTTCTCTAGATTTCAGTTTAAAAAGATGTTTTCGGAAATATTTAATTCTCCTATTTAAATCGCGTGTATCTTCCTCTCGTACCTGTCAATATTAAAATGCTATATTTTGACCTTTCGTTTCACTCTTAATCGACATGAATAATATATAATTCATGGTGCCATTATCAATATCATTAACTAGCATTAATGCAATGTAGTGTTCAGTGGAGGTGTATTGAGTATTAATTATGTATTGTATGATATGACGCACGAAAAGTTTACGTGTGTATTTTCATTATTTATTCATTAGATACTGAATTTTTAATTGTGTTTTGTTATACTAATTAAACACTAATAACAACATTTACAGAGCTAATTGAACAAGTTCAACTAACGTTACAGAGTAACTGTTAAAACGAATATATATCCCGTATCTAATGAATATATGTAATAATGCTTCAAATTTCAAAGCTAGTTTCAAATAAAACTAATTTGGTCTCATTACTAATTAGATTCGATACGATGTCTAACTTGAACTTTGAAACCATTTTGTTTATTTAACATTGTTACCAACCTACTCTCACATCTTCAATTAATTGGCAAAGGGAATGAGGGAAATGCTTGATATGACCTAGAAAATAATGTTGCAGACATTTCTCTCCAAACAAAACTCACAATTTAAAACTAATGATTAAACTTCTGTACTAAATACGTATAAATTACAGGTTGGATATGCATTATAAAGTAACAAATACTACAACATTCTTCGAAATTATGAACTATTTTAGATATTTAATTCTATGTAACGTCCATTTAAGACTTTTCCGTACACAATGTCACTTTATAGACAATCGTCGTATAATTGCGAATGAGCACAGCCTAATAAAATGCTAAGAGTTTCAATTCGATTTCAAGATTGTTTGAAACATGTATATTTTCACACTTACCATATATTTTATGTTAAACAAATTCATAGTTTGCTCAGGATGTTTCCAATTTTCTTCATAGAGACAGTCCAAACAATGTTCATTTTACACCTTCCAAACTATTTCCAATTACAAAAGATTGAATCGGGTTTTGTACGAAATGAGTTCTGCTCTTATTGAATACACCATCCCAGTGTTAACCTGATGTGACGGAGAGAATCCAGTAAAAAACTTAGTGAGAATGGCCTGACGCTGGAAATGTCGAATAATACCTTGGGCTGTGGCGGTTGGGTACAGCATATACATTATTTTTAATTGAAGTCAGAGTGCTATATCAGAACTACCTGAAAGGCAAAGTTTAGTATTTAAAACGTGTACTCGTTTTCAGTGAATGAAAGGCTAGAAAACGTTATACCGATATTCAGACCGGACTTTCTGGAAGAAATACGCATTTAAATCCACATCTAGATATGGGGCGACCAAGTTCTCATTTATACTTTCAAATGAGTATACTTTCAAATAATAGTATTCTAATTACTTCAAAAGATCAAACAGTATACATGTTTCAACTAGCACCTGCTTTTAAATTCAATTGATAAATTCAGGGTGTTATTTGACAGCGAAAGCAGTAGATGGAAACTTAATGCCACAGCAGACCCGCTTCTATTGGAATACTACCTATATACACTGATTTTCTCTCCCGAAAATAAAATGAGTAAGTGAGGTACAAGAGAAAACACACCCGGTGTAAGATATTTTCCTCCTTTACCATCCTACAAATAACGCCCTTGGGAATAATAGAAGGAAATAAGAATTCAAGTAAAATGTCTTTTCTAATGATAAGAAGAAAGAAATATATAATTCCTACGATACAGGTAATATAACAATACTGTAAATTATACATTCATTTTTTTAAAAAATATGCTTAAATGTATGTATATATATATATATATATATATAAATCACAGCCATATTCAATCCACTAGTGGATGAGGCCTCTCCCCGAAGGGAGGAGTTGGTCTACTGCTCCCACGCTGACCAGACGGGTTGGGAGAGGAGAGCCGAAGCTCTCACTGTGATCGCCACTGTATTTTATTCACAGCAGCTCCCCAATTGTCCTCACGATGCTGGGTCAACACCGAAATTTTTGAGCCCCCACCGGGAATCGAACCCGGGACCGCTCGCACTGAAGTCGAGCGCGCTACCGACTAGGCTACGCAGGAGCTCATATATATAAAATTAATAAATTTATTTCGTTTCTTTATAATTAACAATTGTATTTGGATGAAATATTTACATTCATAATTAACAATAATCAGAACAATAATCTTTTCTTTCCAACAATCAGAATAAAATAGCAATTGAATTTAAACAAAATTTGAACAAAATCTAAAAGAAAAACATCTTTAAAGCAGGAAAATCTCATCTAATGCCTTCCCAAGAGGCAACGTACCAAGAATAGAAGATACATTCCCTCGCTGAGTTGCGATACTGAGGCGCTGGATTAGGAAGGTGGTCGCGCGAGCATCACCTGAAACGATCTGTATTCGCCGACCAACTTCTTTAATACAATTAAGGCCTGCCGTGCCCCAAGTACCACTTGACTCAATTGCGATCGCAACAAAAATATACTGTGCAAGTAGATTAGAGTATTTTCGATTTTTATCGGCCTCTCTACGAATAGCAGCACCACCCGCTTTCAAAAAAAGAATGAGTAACATTTGAAATGGCGAAAGTATCAGCGCTGGTGAAATCCCATAATAGAGGTCTTCCTCTTTTCCATGGGACTAGTATCATTCCATCAGGTCTCTTACCGTCGCGCGTCGGAGCGGCTACAGCCAGATGGTTCTCGTACCGATGGTACATTAGCAGAAACTAGAGCTCTGAGGATGACATCATTGACGCTAGAACGACGCATGTGTCTACCAGCACTCCTGATACAGGAGAGACCGTGAAGGCCCCGTTGATCCACGAATGCTCCACAGGCTGGACAACGATGAGGTATACAGACGTCTGCTCCTAAACGTAAGGCAACAACAACCCGGAAACTTTCATTCGAAAGATGTAGGCCAAGAGGAGGAGAAGGCAAAGCTTGGAGCCAAGCACCGGACTCAGGTGATTACGCTGCTAGTAGCCTGGCTTGATCTTCAAGACAAGTAGCGGATTGTAGTAACTGCGATTATGTACGTTTGATGATAGGATCGTCCCAAGAAGACTGAGAGCTATTGACATCCAAAGGAAGAGAATTTAATCCACTTAACGTAGACCATTTTGCTGAACAATCTTGAATAGAGGCATCCGGGTCGACCCAAAGGCACAGTGGAAGGATAGGCTCAACGAGACGAGGAGAGCCATGGAAAGACGCTAAAAAGGACGGAATCGCCAAATCCATGGCCAGACGAAAGCCAAGTCCACCTGACCGAACGGGCAGGGTAGCCTGTAACCAAGCCTTGCCACTCAAAGAACAATTAAGGATCGATTCGAGGCCTGAGTGTAAAACACAATCGTAACTCTGTAACAAAGACTCTTCCCGCCAAGAAGGAGAACAACGTAAAAAGTACATTAATCGGGGGATGGAAAAGGAAGCACGAAGTAGATAGAATGCTGAATGTGCTGAAATCGAAGATAAGCGGGAAAAGAAAAATTCAAGTTTAGAAATCTTCTCAATCAGTAGACTGCGAGATGGCGGAGCCATGTAGATATGCTGAAGCAGAAGTCATAAATCGTATTCCATGAATCTTGAATAAAGAGCATCGTTCTGGTCTTGCGGAACATTTAGAAAACTAACTTCACACTTCGAAAAATTCAGATATAAGCCAATTTCTGAAGATACATCCCGAATGTTAAGTGAGGTAGAAAGAACTAGGTCTGGATCGTCCGCGATAGTGCCATCATCTAAATACCATAAGTTCAATTTGGTTGTTATAGAATTGACAATAAATTGTAGTGTAATTGCAAAAAGAGCAGGACCGAGGGGATCGCCCTGTTCGACTCCACGTTGAGAAAAAAATATGTCATCACCCAGAAAGAGATCACTATGTTGAGAATAACACTGAAAACATAATGATAAATCAACGGGAAATCTTTTTGAATCACCTTTAACATGGCATCGCGATTTAATTCGTTGAAGGCATTGCGAAAATCAAGCTTTACAACGGCTTTTGGACGAGGATGATGAGATGAAAAGTAAATACGAGTGGCATGGACAGCAGCCTCGGCACCGTAAGGAACACATACTCCTAATTGGTGAGGGGATAGAAAAGTATTAACGGAATCACGAATTCGAAAACATATAATTTTTACTGTCAGACGACGCCACACATTACCGATCGCAATGAGACGAATTCCTCCACACTTCTTTCTTAAGGCGATCAAGGTGGCGCCAAAGAAAATTGGACGAACATCCATAGGTACTTCTCCAGAAGAGATGATAGAAATACAATGACATAAAGAAGTAATGAGTTGATCTTTTAAGCCAACATCATTACACATAAAAAGATCTTTAACAATCGAAGGACGAAGACCATCCAATCCACCTGCGGATCCAGAAGGGAAAGAGTTGATAGCTTTGAAGTTCGGAGGCAGAGACTCGAGACATTATGGAAGCAGAAGAAGGAGGATCCGGCAAAATGAAAGAATTAGATGAAGGTGGATGTTGTTTCTTTAAATCGTTCAAGATATTGGCGTCTGGTGCAACTACTATGTCGTCGGAGGTAAGTAAGCGAACCGCACCACGAATATCTCCAGCAACAGTCTTGTGAATTCAAACTATATTTAGTTGATTTCCTAGCTTTAGACACTGAACACTACACCATCTTCAAATTCTAGATGTATCAAATTCCCTTTAGTGTATTTGCTGAGTATCGTTCTGTATCTAATACATTTAGCAGGTAATCATTCATTTAGAGCTTATTGCTACTGGTTTGGCATTAAAGAAAAAGCTGGACGATGGTATCTGAGGGTGGTCTTCTATTATTTTCTAATTTATATGTTTGAAATCTTTGAACTTGTGTCATTCCAGTGAAAGTGACAAAAAAAAAACATTTTATTCTTCATAATTACAACGTTTTCTTTTTATTAAATCGAAATTTATATTCGAAAAATTCTCTGTAGAATATGTTATTTAGTTAAATATCGCCTTTGAAACCATATCGCTCTTAATATCTAAGTTTGCATACAGTATATTGTAAGATAAGCATGTGTGCTACAAGCTACGACATCAGTCTCTCACACATTGCATGAGAGTAGTGTAATGGATATTATCGCTGTCAACAAATGGGTTGTGCAAAAATAAATCTTTGATCCTAATGAAAACATATGTGTTTTACTATGAATAGAAACTGTGATCTTACTTTTCTCCAATTTCTTTATTTAAAGTTATTATTTGAACAATAAATTAAGGTTAGCTTCCAGGAATAATGAATATGAGCTGAAAACGGGTCACTTTTGTAGTCCCGACCTGACCCAATCTTGACTCAAATGACGATAATTCGTGATTCTGATCGTGATCGAATACTTCCCCGGACAACGATGACCTCAATTTGCAAACCCGTTAAGGTACTTGTGTTCTTTTCCCGGATATGAAACTATTTCTATATATTATTGCTATTTTTAGAAACTTTTCGGCGTCGAAATGACCTTTTCTCGGTCACTCTCTCAGAGAAACACTTTTTAAACGCAATAGTGTATAATAAAGAAGAATAAAACAGCTGCCTGCCTGCCTGCTTTGTCCGAAACTTGACTCGAATGACTCAACTGATCCTGTGACCCGTTTCAGCTCTCTAAAGGCTAGTTCACACATACACAAGGTGCAGTGCCCATGTCGTTCCCCTGCCATGCTCCATTCGTGTCATG
>JAGDQP010005563.1:0-29607 GCA_022664845.1 Lepisma saccharinum
CGTGTATAACAAAGTCATGTGAACATTATTTTGGCCATGATAGTACACTCAATTATATAAATGCACTTCGCAAGAATTTAATTAATCTGGTGGCTGGGAAAAGACTCATAGCGAGAAACCTATTTTCGCGAAAACACATTTGATTGTTTATAACCGTATACAAAGTATACTGAAGAAACTAAAGCACTGTGCTCTATATTCTTGTTTGCTTTTACGTTTCAGACTAAAAAGCTATAGTACGGTTAATGGACACTTTGTAACTCTTAGGTTAAGGTACATTCGTTTTATACCATTGTCCCACACAATGATTACTACGGAAAATTGAGACACATGATTGACTATCTAAAGCATTTTGATTGAAATAAGCCTTTAGTTGAAATAATTATAAACCGCCCTCATAATTATTACTTCTTGCTTCAGTTTTAGCCAACTATTATTTGTTTAATACACGTTGTTGAACTGACGTATACTTCGGGGCTGGTTCATTAATGATTCAATGATCATTCGGATTAACAGCAAAATAAGAGCAGTGATCGCTGATCAGTTGGTTGGTGGTATACCTCCCCCGGTCTAACAGTAACTTAAGTAGAACTAACTCGGAAATAGAATTGCGGAAACATTCGTTGACTCTTCAGCTATATTCCTTAAAATTTCAGTACGGTAACATTTTAAATGTTTTCGGTACCGTTTTCACTCATTTGAAGAGACCGTTTACTTTTCGCTCTTAAAGATTTTTTTTTAAATTTTATAAATTATAGTTTCATAGAGCTAGTAGTCAAAGGTTCTTTGATTTACTTCACTTCTACATTATTTTCTTTATCTTTTACTCGTACTGCTCCGCAGCATTGTAAAATAAGGGAATTGGATAAATAAAAGAAGTAATGAAGTGTTAGAAAAGAAGAATATTGTAAAACAAAGGGCAAAGATAGAAGAGAAAATATTATTATAAAACAATAATTATAAAAAATATCTTTAAGTATAGAAAACTTCTTTCCAAACGACGTTAGCAATAGGTCAACCTTTCGGTTTTAGTTCCATTTTTACATTCTCAAGAGGACTCGCATGCGATAATGCCACATGGCCATGACTGAAAGCACGTTCAAACAAATATATACTTACCATTTCTATGGTTTGCCCTTTCGCTTTTTTATCGTCATGCTAGCCGAATTAGAAACTTTCTTCTTTTAAAAGAAAATGGAAAAGTAGTATCAGTTTGCGTTCAATTAATGTGAAGAAGAATTACTCTCTGGCTAACATAACCCAGTTGTAATTTGTAGATCTATGAAATAGTTATACAATTTGCCAGCAATTAATCTTGTGCCATTCAGTAAGCCTTGTACTATGTTCCAGAGCTGTAATCGGACCATTTTGGTGACCCGGCCTGATCCAAACATAGGTAACCTTGCAACCCTGTGACCCGGTAAGAAACTTGGCTTAAATGACCTGATTAACCCGATCTGGGAACTATGATTATTGCGAATTTTACGGGTTGTATTTTTCGTGCTTTAGGGTAACACCTCCTGCCTCAGTCAACCCTGAAATAAACTTTGTTCAAACGCAAGGAAATAATTAAAAACTCTTCTTTGCTGTCCTGATCACCGGGTCAGGTCGAGTCCGAAACATAGACCTGGTACAAAAGTTGACCCTGTGACCCGTTTCAGCTCTGATACGTTCAAGTCCCTCGATAACATAACATTAGAAATTTGTTTAGCTGTAGAATATGTAGTGGTAAGCCACTCATGTCTAAACTGTCCAAAAATTCAGTGGCATATTGGAGAAGTTCAGTTTCTTAATTAAAAAAATACATTGAAGTAGGTTCTTGATCTTCCAGGTAGCCAATCTAAAATTTCACATTTATTTCATTACAGTGTTCATTTTTGGGTGCTAAAATTGCTACACCCATAGAAACTGGAAATATCTTCAAATGAAGTAATATTCTTGCCGCAAGTGTCAGAGATTATAATAGTTTCTGAGATTCTAGATGATTGGGAAAATGTGTTTAGGGGGCAGCGATTTTGATTAATATGTCGACTTAATTAATATTTTTTTACATTATCATGACCTACTCGTGATGGTACATCTTCATACCAAATTTCATTTCTTTAGCTTGAACGATGTGGAAAATGGTTTTGGGCGGTTATTATGAGACCAAGATGACGATTATTTCAAAATATTATAATATTTTTAAACTGCTATTGATAATACAACTTTATGCCAAATTTCGTATCTCCAGTTCAAACAGTGTGGAGAATCTATTTGGGCAGTCATTTTGAAACCAAGATGGCAAATGATATGAAAGCGTCGGAGATGGGTCCAATATCTGATCATGTGCGAAAAACCATTCCAATCGGCCAAGCCGTTTGTAAGAAATATGATAAATATTCCCTATAAGAAATACATAGAGCAGAACACTCAAACACTTCTTCAGTTGGGACTTAATTGAAGAAATGCTGTTTATTGATGGCTCATCTACGTGTTAAGCTGGAAATTTAAAAAAGAATGATCAAAATCGGTCCAGAAGAACGGCCGGATGGACTGGATAGAGTTGGTGAATATGATAAATATTCCCCATAAGGAGTGCATAGGGGAGAACACTCAAACACTTCTTCTTCAATTGAGACTTGACGGAGAGGAATGCGGTTTATTGGTGGCTCATCTACATCTTAAGCCGGAAATTAAAAAAAGAATATCATAATCGGTCCAGTTAGTCCGGCGGCCGAGGGGTTGTAACAGCAAGCCTCCCGGAACCAAGGAAAATAGGGAAGAAGGAGGAGAAATGTTACATAATAGACAAAATTGATCTCGCTTTATTATTTGCTCGTATACGTATATATATATATATATATATATATATATATTGTTAAAAGTTAAAGAAAACATTATCACATGTCCTGAGTTCTGGAAAGATATTCATGATTTCTTGCAGTATGTACCAAATAATAATAATAATAAATCTTAAGCAAGTCACATTTCGAACACCAAACAGGAAACCTAACACTGTTTTTAATTTAGGTGGGCCACTAGTTGAAGTCTACTGAAAAGTGTAATTTAATTTGTCCAGAAGAAAAGATCCTTACCGAACATGGGTAAACGAAAATGAACTTTGAAACCTATGGTTGCTAGGTAATTATTTCTTTTTTAATGAATCGAGCATTCCATATAACACTAACGTTATGCATGAAAGACAAGAGAAAGATCTGTTTCTATCAGTTTTTAAAATGGGGCATAGGGCACGATGCACGATATTTATGCTTTATAATTTCTGATATTATATTATTTACGTTACAAAGTAGATGTTAGTAGCAAAATACACAAAAACTGTTCCGTGGTAAGTTATAGTAAATGTAATTTATATGTATTCAACAGATACAGATACAAGAATGAATCGTTGAGAATCATATAAAGAATGTCCGAGATAAATTAAGATCTTTCTCTTTCCAGACCAATATTTGTGTGTATGCGTGCATGTGATGAGCATCGAAACGAGTATGCTTTCCTCAAAGCAGCCGTACTTTACTTGGTAGAACGTTGGTTTCGTATTCGGGAGGTCCTCGGTTAAGTCCTGACTTAAGTTTTCCCAGTGTTTTCGTCAACCACACCAGGCATGTACCAGCATGGTACCTTCAATTTAGGACCTGGCCGATTCCCTACCGCATTTCGCAAACCCTTATCTCGGAGTGATCCATAGGTGCCTAAAAGCTATAAATAAGATGCGAAACCAATGAGTATAACTTATAAGCCTGTCGCTGTGTTAATCGGTATATTGCTTTTTAATGCCGTGTGGATGGATCAACATGGAGACCGAGATGGATCGAGTGGTCGTAACTCCGTTACTATAGTGTTGGCTTGGCAATCAATAGGTTTTAGTACAGCCATTTATCCTGACTGAGGTAGTACCGGGCCATTTTCCTCAAAATACGAAAAAATTAACATTTATAATAATCTGCATTGATAGAATAAACACACACACACACACATAATGACAGTGTGTGTGTGTGTGTGAGTGTAGGAGAAGGAACGAGCAAGAGAAAGAGAGAAAAAATGAATTGACGAAATCATGGAAAGAAAGAGAAGGATAGAGAGAAATGAAAACAATGTAAACATTGAAACTAGATTGATTTATTATTATCCTAATGAACAAACGCAAACACACGGTTTACTTTCTGATTCTAGCTAGTGATGTTTCTTCTCTCTCCAACCCAAGAAGAATCTCTGATTGAGTTCTGTAAATAGTTGAAGCTATAATTTTAGTCGAAAAAACACGGCGCTGAGAGGGGATCGAACTCGGTTAGTCTGAATGGAAGTACAAGACGGAACCACTGCACCACACATATCACTTTTAAAAACCTTTGCAATAGATGTTACAGTTGTTCTCTCTTAAGGAAGTACAAGAATACTGGACGCTTCAGGTTAATGATTTGTTCGTATAGTTGTACTCTAAACACCCACATACTTTATCTTAATCTTCCAAACAATAGTCGTTAATCGTCGTCTTCTTCTTTATCTACAAGGACAGTAACTTTCCTACCTTAGGAAATGAATCACGTGCATTTGGTATTATGCATGAACGTGCATTACGAGTTCAAGTATGATATTGTACCCAGATTGTCAGTATTGCTAACCTTTTTGAAAAAAAATATTTGAAAAGTTGTTTCCACGTCGTTGGAAATTGAACAAATATTATTTGTCACATATTGTGATTGTCTCGGTTCCAAATCACCCCCGTTGTCAGTGTTGCCAAACTATTTTAAATTTTACTTACACAAATCTACAGTGTCCATTGTGTTACACCAAATTGTGCATAATTTGCATTAGTAATCAACCTCAACTCATGGAACTTCCTCGACCTCAGGAAACCTCAACTCACGATATGACTTTAACCTCAGGTAGACAATAAAACTTCAAATTCAAGCTCATGATAGAACTATAACTCCGACCTCTCTCAACCTCATTATGAAACATTAACCTCGACCTTACTCAGCTTCAACCTTACTATGGAAGTTCAAGTTCGACGGCTCTCAACTTCAGGGGAGCTTCAACATCGACCTCACTGAACTTAAACATCACGATTGAACCTTCACCTCCACTCACTAAACCTCAGATGGACTCTATCAACCTAGACCTCACGACATATCATCAACCTCAACCTAACGATAGCACTTCAATCCTGTCCTCACTTAACGTCCAACTCACGATAAAACCTCAACCTCAGCCTCACGATGGAACTTCAACATTGACCTAACAACCTTAATGGAACTTAAACATCGACTTCACTGGATCCCAATCTAAGGATGGAACCTGGACCTCTACCCCACTGAACTTCAACCTAACGATGGAACTTCAGTCCTGACCTAACTAAACTAAAACTCACCATGGGACCACAACCTCGACCTCACTCAATCACAATCTCACAGTGGGATTTAAATCTCAACCACTCGAGGGAACTTCAACATCGACATCAACTTTAACTTCAGGATGTAATTCTAGATTCAACCTCACGATGGAACCTCAACGTTACGATGGAAATTCAACGTCGACCTCGCTTAGCCTCAACCTCGCGATAGAACTTCAGCCTCGACCGCACTCAAGTGTTGAACCTCACGAGGCCCAACCTCAAATTCGTCTCTCATAGACCTCTAGACGCAAGCTTAAATTTGTGAGGTCGAGGTTGAAGTTTCATCGTGAGGTTGAAAGAGGTGAAGGTTCAAGTTCCTCGTAAGGTTGTGAGGTCGAGGTTCATTGTAAGGTTGAGTCAGATCAAGGTTGAGGTTGAGTGAGGTCGAGGTTCTAACTCCATTGTGAGGTCGAAGTTGACTCAGGTCGAGGTTGAAGTTAAATCGTGAGGTTGTAATGAGATTTGGGATCATTCTCCTCGTGAGATTGAGTGAGATCGAGGTTCAAGTTCCGTCGTGAGGCTCAGGTTAAGTAAGGTTGAGACAGAAGTTTCATCGTAAGTTTGAGATTGAGGTCGAATTTGAATTTTATTTATGACCTTTATGCATCTAAGGCTCAGGCTGGAACATGGTTGAGGGAGGATGAGGAAACGTGCTATCCCGGCATTTGCCTTGTGCGACTGAGGAAAACATTTGGAAAACCCTTAGTCAGGATCGTCGGTCGCTAATATTGAACGCATACCCTCCCGAATGCTATACCAACGCTCTACTACTGAGCTACGGCGGCTCGGTAGATTGAGGTTGAAAAGTTAAGTGAGGTCGAGGTTGTTCGGTTGTGGTTGAGTGAGGTCGAGGATTAAGTCCCATCTCGAGGTCGCGGTTGAATTTCGTACTTAAAATTAAGTTTGGATGAAACCGAGTACAAAATTGAGTACTAGTCATGGTGAGGATCTAAGGATGAAGATATGGAAATTAAGTCAGTCGTCATGAAGCTGAACACCAATTATACAAGTGTCAATGAAAGTAAGTCATATCTAGAGCTTAGACAATTCGAATAGTCGATGATTTCTGGAATATCATAAATTCGAATATTTGAATACTTCTTGGTAGGAGTAGTTCGGAGCCCACTTTACCAATAACTGTAGGTTCTGTCTTTAGAAGCTTTCCAGCTAATTCAGAATGTTAATATCAAGAAATTAAGCCGGGGTAAAGCATAGCGTGGTGCTTTGCATAGTTTTCTTTCGAAGCAATACATTACATAAACTTTATACAAACAAGTACTTGCACCTGGCAGTACAAATTTACGCACGCCAATCCTCATTCGAAAAACTGTATAACGTCTGCCTTAATACTTAGATTTAGGTACCTTGGACGCTCGCTTGTCCCTCCGTTATCTTTATTAACAAATTATATTGTTAAATACTTTCCATACTCCAACGAGCAGGAAGGCTCAAACACACAGAGAAAATAAACAAAAGTAAAGTTCTTGTGTTTTTGCTGCGTTTGTGTCATCAAGCCCTATTTTACAAAAGGAGTCTCTCGTGTGTGTCGAAGGTAATGATAAGTTCCAAATTTACTGCACGTATATCCAAATATTCTTTTGCAAGCCATACAGTAGACAACTCATTGTTCTTTTAAATCTCTAGCCGTATTCAGAGACATTTCTTGAAGCGTCTAACGCTGTACTAACGAGTGACTAATAGCTGACTAGGTGAAGTCGTATTCTGAAACGAATTGTGTCCGCTAGTAGCACCTAAAGTTAATAACATAATAGTCGCATGCTTAAACAAGGGAAAGCTCTAGTTTTGCATTGTACTAATGACCTACTCGGAAGTTTTGAGGGCAAAATAAAGTAAAAAAGATAAATATTCATAATTACTTGACGAGAAAGTGATATATTTTCCTGCACAACACATTTCAATAACTTCAAAGCCCGAAAACCATCTTTTTAATTACAAAAATGACTCAAATAGGTGCAAAGCATGCTAATTTTGTAATGCTATTAATACGTGTTGCAGTGAGTTGCTCTACCTGTTGGCTTCGTGACACACTTGGTTAAGACACGCTAATTTTAGTAGTTTTTATTTTTAGAGTCGGTGGTTCGAGCCCCGGCGAAAAAATGCATAGTTTTTTACTTTCACTTAATTCAGTAGTAACTTGAATTCTAATAGTTATAAATAAAACTTTTGCATCTTACATGATTTTTTTTACTATGATACATTAAAATTGAACTCAAATACTACGGGAATTTACGTAGTATGGGAAATTTAACTACTGAATGGCAATATAGCGAATGGGACCCATATAGCTTACATGAGCTCAAACCACTTGTGTCCTTAAGTGGAAATATTACCTAAAGTTTCCTAAAGGTTTTAGATAAATTCAAATACCAAGTTGAAATAATGAGATGAAGCTTAAAAAATCACATTGTACGATGATGCCAAGGAATTATGTATTTTCTACGAACTGTCCTACCTTTCGTATTTGGGGTTTATAGGTTGAAGGCTTACACGACATAAATAGTATTCCTTTCGTAGCGAGAATGAATTTATTTTTGCCATTTCAAGCATATGCTCTAATCTAGGACGAAGATAGGGACTATCTATAAGACATAAGAAAACACACATTTCGCATGTCTTGATACTAATGTTCAACTGAATGGACAAGAGTATAAATAGAAAGACTGATTCGACATCGCATTAATAAAACTACTTCTTAAAATTAGATATATATTGAATCGGGCGTTTTTTTCTGTATGGGATCCAGGGATTCTTCCAGACATTCGTTAATGGGGGGTGTCCTCCTATAAATCATAGAACACAAACACCAACTTAAAAATTTTTACGTTTGGAAATCGATATAAACCCTGCGAAACTCTACTTACACCCCCTTACTTTCGCTATATACCCATAAAATGAAAATTCTGGCAGAATTCGCGATGCGATCTTTCCGAGTTTAACGACCGGCCCATTGAAATAGTGTTCCAATAACGCAGATATTATACTAACAATGATTTGGTTAGGTAAGGCAAATTCAAATTAACTATTTTGTTCTCACGGTGAAATGCGTTTTCCTGCCGTGCGTTTTGCGGCCCTGAATACTGATTCATATTTAAATGCAAATGTTGTGACCATTAGCACTAATAACTAGATTAATACTTTTATCTCTTGATACACGTAGACGCGTGTATATTTCTGGTTATATACAGGTAGGTTAGCTTACCAGTTTCATCTTGGGAGGCAACGAAATTCATTTTGGGAGATAGCAGAATTCCGTGGTGTGACCGAAGAAAACCCTGGAGAAAACTCAGTCACGGTAGAGGTCCACTGGGATCATTCCCAGGATCTTCTGATTGTTGACCCAACTCTCTGCCAACTGAGCTACGGTCGCTCATTTTCACGTCTTTATGTTTCCATGTATGTTACTTTCACGTGTATCAATCCGCCAGTTTCCAACATTGACAAATTGCCTCGGTAAACATATTTTATTTTTACTGACAATGATTATAGATTAATTCTGATTCGTAGCTTTCCTTCCATGTTCGTGAAAACATGTGCTACTATCTATTCTCTTTAAATACATTGGTCTTATTTTTTGTATTGCTAAGTGACAAATAACTGATGCATATATTTAACATTGTATGAACCCTTCAGGATACTAGGTGATAAGCTCGTTAGATTGTTGACGAAAACCCTCGGCGAGCACTATTTCGAGGTACGAAGTGGGAAGGTAGCAAAGGTCTTACTTAAGGTAACACACGATATTTGTATCCTGAAACTGAGGACAACCCTAAAAAGTCTAAATGAGGAAAGTATTAACAATTTATTGATATATCCGCCGATCGGTGCATGATCAATAAAATGTGTTGGCATCACTCACAGCTGGTACCGTTCTTAAAATTATTTGCCAATAATGAACTGCAGTGCAGATAGTATCTGTTCTAGTAGTCTACCTAAATGTCAAGTTTGATGTACGTAGATACGGTCAACAATATTAGAACAATTTTAAGTATTAAATTTTCGAAATTGGTTGGCAACGCTTGCAACTTTGGCGCTTAGAAAACTAGTATGATCTGTGCCAGTAACTAAATGCCAAGTTTGGTGCAAATTTATGGAATGCATGGAAGCAATTTGAAATAATATTTTTCGAAATTAGTTAACAGCACTGACTACTTCGGCGCCTGTGATATATTCAGTACCTCTGTGAAAATTCCCAGTGCCTAGATGCTAAGTTTGTTGCTAATAAGGCTTAAATATTGGAGCAATTATAAATATTAAATTTTAGCAATTTGTTTGTAACACTGACACCCACTGTGCCCATAGTACCTCCATGACACACGACCATATACGTAATGTATATGTTTACAGAATTTAGTGTTTATCAATGGACGTGAGACAATTTGTACTTAGAAATTTGTATAAATTTATAAAATATATATTTTATAAAATAGGTCAAGTATTTTATAAATAAGTGGCAACACTGACACTTGGGGACCAAAAATCTCACACATTTTTTGTATTGTGTCAAATAATGTATGTGTCAAGCTTGGTTCTGATACGCCCTAATTGAAGCAATTTTAAAAATAATAAACATTTGCCACAATGACAACTGAGACACAATACCACACCCGGAATACTTGTACGACCTGGCCTAGTATCTAAGGAATATGTGAGCAAAGTTTGGTGGAAATCAAGGGACGCATGTAGATTTGAATATCTGCATCTAGGGCGCGCGCGCGTGGAAACAATATCTCTATGCAAGTCGCGTGTGCAATAAATAAATCAAAATACCGAACCTGACTTACCTAACTTCCAAGTTCCTTTGGTCACTACTTTTAATAAATTTCATAATGTGTATATATATATATGAGAGGCAGTCAAATGAAAACCGAATACCCGCTACAAAGTGACAATGGAATTTGTTTTATTCAAAAGTAATTGCCAGAAGTGTTAATTCATTTATCCCACTGATAAACGAAACGATCAATTCGTCTTGTAGAAAGAGGAAGGTCGCTGACGGCCACAACCTCACCCAGTCTTGCACTTCCTCGTCCGACTGAAACCAACGTCCACGAATGTCTTTCTTCAGGTCGTGACAGAAACGCATACTCTTCCTCGTGGTACCGCTGCAGATGACTCAGACATGCAGCCATTCTATCAATCTTTTGTCCCTCCGTTAGTTGATGCGGAACCCCCCTGCACGAAAATTTTTTGGAACTGCAAGTGAACTTTGATAATGGCATGCACGAAGCCATGGCTAATGCCGACCTGAACACGAATTTCTTCCTCTATGATTTGTCGGATTATCCGGATCAGACCATAAATCCGCACAACCACATCAGTCGTAATGGCTCGATGGGCCTGTCCCAGGCGGGAAAAGCCTTGCAGTGATGCGCGTCCTTCGCGGAATCTCCTCTGCCACTCGCGCACACTTGTCAGGGACATGCAGTGTTCACCATCCATAGCAGACATACGACGATGAATTTCGTGAGTTCCAGTACCCTCGGCCACCACGACACGAACCACACCTTGCTGTTCTTGTTTCTTGCCTCCATATCTAATGCTGAACGAACACACTTTCCCTACACTCACCCCAGAGCAGTAACGAAACAACTGTGTGGCCCTGTATGTTTTCACTATGCATTTTTCCTACCCTACAGATGGCAGTATCGATACGTAACAACAGTGTTGCCAACTTTTGCGAGGAATGTGTTTTATGGCGGGTGTTCGGTTTTCATTTGACTGCCCCTTATACATAAAGAAAAGAAAAAAGTTAATTTTCTTGAAAAAATTTAGAAGTTTGATCCCGGGACCTCTCACTCAGCTTCCCAATACGTTGACCACTGCGCCAAACAGCGAGTTGTTGAATGAATGCTTTTCGGTGCTACTAATAGTTCAAGGAGTTCTGCGCTTGCACGAGAGTGGGCGAAGCTTCTGAAACAGGTTTCCCTGAGACGCTAGTGATTTGGATTACTAACATACAATTGTACATACAGACTGACAAACACAGACAAAATTCCTAGTTTACGTAATCGCTTGGGGGCCTGGGTTGGCAGGAGCCTACTGACCGGGCCGGGCTGGAAAGTTACATTTGGACTGCAGGCCAAACGGAGCTTAACGAGGTAGGGGGTCTGAGCGGGCCGGGTCGGATTGGTCTGGGATTGGGTTGGACTGCGGCCAGACAGAACTGAAAGAGGTAGGGGTCTGCACGGGCCGGCCATGCCTGGTCTAACCCTTGGATGGACTGCGCGCCGAACAGAATTTAACGGTGTAGGAGTCACACGTGCCGGTCGGGGATCTAAATTGCAAGTTAACAAAACAAAAACCAACTTCCTGCTCTACTTCTAAAAACAGATGAAACCCAATTGTCTTCTCTTTATTCTGTATAGAAGCCTTACAAGAAAAAGAGTATTAAATTAAAAATGAGGCAACACCAGAAAAACATAATGTTGAAAAATTGAGTGAAGTTGGATCGTTTTAGAATTCAAATGAAAAGTTATCTTTTTATACAAGTTTACTTGAAATATGATAATGAACTGTATATTTAAAAACAAATACCACGTGCATTTTAACGCTAATCAAGACTTGATACAGTTAATTCAGACGCATACTTTGAATATAAGGTTTAGTAACTGATTACAAGTAATTTGAGATTCAAATAAACTGTAAACAGTTCTTCTATTCCAGAAATGTCATGTACTAGAAATTATTAACGATTTGATTTCAGATTTCAAATTTTAGATCCTCAAGACAACATCTCAAAAAACTTTATAGAATCAAACTTACTTGAAAATGGTACAGAATATTGAACTCAGAAAGAACTACTAACAAATTTTATTTAGAATATAATAATAATAATAATAATAATAATAATAATAATAATTTTCATAATAAATTTTAAATGAGTGCTTTTTGGCTTGACTACAGGATCACAGTTAGCTGATGAATATTTATGGTGGAAAGATATTGCATTTTTAGAGTGATGTTGTACCACACCATATTAATATTTTTTAAAAATTAGAATGCATTTGAAAAATGTATGCACGTAATTCCATTTCCAAAGTCCCTTATCAATTATACTTTTCCTGTAAAAAAATAAATCTAGGCTTGTAACGATCCATCTACATACGCTATAAGTCTGCAGATACTTGTGGATATTTACTTGTGGGTTACAAGTGTAGACGACTACACTGTTATTTCGAGAAACAGAATCACTAATAATACTAGCAACATTCATTTGTGATACTAGTTCGTGGAGTATCTTCCAGCTAGTATTTTACAACTGTAAATTTGAGAAACAGAAACTTGTGAAGCGAATTTATATTAATAGTGTAGAGACTAGTAATACTAGTCCAAAAGTTTTTAGAAACCGGCCACTGAAAGTAGGATTGGCATTTCTGGAGGTTTAGCTTCAGCTAGGCCAGTGGAACGGTATCAGACTTCTGAGTATTGAATGTGGAAGAAGCGAGCCGAATTCCCTTTGGTAGGAACGTCCTTGTAGAAAGAGAAGACGACGATTAACGAATATTTGTTGGAAGATGCAAAATAAACTATCTCTGTGTTAATGAAAATACAAAGTCATTGACCTAAAGAGACCTGATGAATCTTTGAGAACCATATAAAGAATATCTTAGATAAATTAAGATCTTTCTCTTTCCAGACAAATATATGCGTGTGTGTGCGTGCATGTGATGAACATCGAAACGAGTATACTTTCTTCCAAGCGGCCGCACCTTACTTGCTAGAGCGTTGGTTTCGTTTTCGGGAGGTCCTCGGTTCTGTACCAGCAGGTGACTGTCCTGCCTTAAGTTTTCCCAGTGTTTTCGTCAGCCACACCAGGCATGTACCAGCATGGTACCATCAATTTAGGACCTGGCCGATTCCCTACCTCATTTCGCAAACCCTTATCTCGGAGTGATCCATAGGTGCCTAAAAGCTACAAATAAAATG
Source organism: Lepisma saccharinum (assembly GCA_022664845.1). Lineage (NCBI taxonomy): Eukaryota > Metazoa > Arthropoda > Insecta > Zygentoma > Lepismatidae > Lepisma > Lepisma saccharinum. The sequence continues at coordinate 13,343 of JAGDQP010005563.1, forward strand.
GAAACCCAACGAGTATAATATATAAACTTGTCGCTGTGTTAATCGGCATATTGCTTTTTAATGCCGTGTGGATGGATCGACATGGAGACCGAGATGGATCGAGTGGTCGTAACTCCGTTACTATAGTGTTGGCTTGGCAATCAAAGGGTTTTAGTACAACCATTTATCCTGACTGAGGTAGTACCGGGCCATTTTTCTCACGACACGAATAAACTAATGTTTATAATAATCCGCAGAGATAGAATAAACACATACACATATATAATGATAGAGAGTGTACGTAAAAGGAATGACTAAGAAAGAAAGAGAAAAAAGGAATTGACGAAATCATGGAAAAAAAGAGAAGGATAGAGAGAAATGAAAACAATGTAAACATTGAAACTAGATTGATTTATTATTATCCTAATGAACAAACGCAAACACACGGTTTAATTTCTGATTCTAGGTAGTGATGCTTCTTCTCTCTCCAACCCAAGAAGAATCTCTGATTGAGTTCTGTAAACAGTTAAAGCTATAATTTTAGTCGAAAAATCACTGTGGATCGAACCCGTGTCGTCCGAATGAAAGTTCAAACTGAACCACTGCACCACACATTTCACTTCTAAAAACCTTCGTAATACATATTACAGTTGTTCTGTGTTAGAGAAATACAAGAAACTTGACTCTTTAGGTCAATGACTTCTTCATATTTTCACTAACACAGAGATACTTTATTTTACATCTTCCAACCAATATTCGTCAATCGTCGTCTTCTCTTTCTACGAGGACGTTCCTACCAAAGGGAATTCGGCTTGCTTCTTCCGCATTCATTAGTATTCGACGTTTACGAACAGAAGTGCCTATTCGATTGTTCACTTTTGCCTTGTAAAAAGATCTTTGTTAAGAGCAGGGTTCGATCCTCTGTTACCCACTTTCAATACTCAGAAGTCTGATACCGTTCCACTGGCCTAGCTGAAGCTAAACCTCCAGAAATACCAATCCTACTTTCAGTGGCCGGTTTCTAAAAACTTTTGGACTAGTATTACTAGTCTCTACACTATTAATATAAATTCGCTTCACAAGTTCCTGTTTCTCAAATTTACAGTTGTGAAATACTAGCTGGAAGATACTCCACGAACTAGTATCACAAATGAATGTTGCTAGTATTACTAGTGATTCTGTTTCTCGAAATAACAGTGTAGTCGTCTACACTTGTAACCCACAAGTAAATATCCACAAGTATCTGCAGACTTATAGCGTATGTAGATGGATCGTTACAAGCCTAGATTTATTTTTTACAGGAAAAGTATAATTGATAAGGGACTTTGGAAATGGAATTACGTGCATACATTTTTCAAATGCATTCTAATTTTTAAAAAATATTAATATGGTGTGGTACAACATCACTCTAAAAATGCAATATCTTTCCACCATAAATATTCATCAGCTAACTGTGATCCTGTAGTCAAGCCAAAAAGCACTCATTTAAAATTTATTATGAAAATTATTATTATTATTATTATTATTATTATTATTATTATTATTATTATTATTATTATTATATTCTAAATAAAATTTGTTAGTAGTTCTTTCTGAGTTCAATATTCTGTATCATTTTCAAGTAAGTTTGATTCTATAAAGTTTTTTGAGATGTTGTCTTGAGGATCTAATATTTGAAATCTGAAATCAAATCGTTAATAATTTCTAGTACATGACATTTCTGGAATAGAAGAATTGTTTACAGTTTATTTGAATCTCAAATTACTTGTAATCAGTTACTAAACCTTATATTCAAAGTATGCGTCTGAATTAACTGTATCAAGTCTTGATTAGCGTTAAAATGCACGTGGTATTTGTTTTTAAATATACAGTTCATTATCATATTTCAAGTAAACTTGTATAAAAAGATAACTTTTCATTTGAATTCTAAAATGATCCAACTTCACTCAATTTTTCAACATTATGTTTTTCTGGTGTTGCCTCATTTTTAATATAATACTCTTTTTCTTGTAAGGCTTCTATACAGAATAAAGAGAAGACAATTGGGTTTCATCTGTTTTTACAAGTAGAGCAGGAAGTTGTTTTTTGTTTTGTTTAACTTGCAATTTAGATCCCCGACCGGCACGTGTGACCCCTACCTCGTTCAGTTCCGTCTGGCCGCAGTCCAACCCAATCCCAGACCAATCCGACCCGGCCCGCTCAGACCCCCTACCTCGTTAAGCTCCGTTTGGCCTGCAGTCCAAATGTAACTTTCCAGCCCGGCCCGGTCAGTAGGCTCCTGCCAACCCAGGCCCGCAGCGATTACGTAAACTAGGAATTTTGTCTGTGTTTGTCTGTCTGTATGTATGTACAATTGTATGTTAGTAATCCAAATCACTAGCGTCTCAGGGAAACCTGTTTCAGAAGCTTCGCCCACTCTCGTGCAAGCGCAGAACTCCTTGAACTATTAGCAGGAACGAAAAACATTCATTCAACAACTCGCTGTTTGGCGCGGTGGTCAACTTATTGGGAAGCTGAGTGAAAGGTCCCGGGATCAAACTTCTAATTTTTTCAAGATAATTAACTTTTTTCTTTTCTAACCATCCTCTGCTACAAATCGAACACTGCGTAACATTGCAGGTGAATCTGCGAGAGATCCTAGGAACCTTTGACCTGGGGCTTCAAATTCAAATATTTTATTAATTGCCTTTAGGCATCCAAGACTCAGATTGGGATAGGGAAGGGGAAAGGATGCTGGAAGGTGTCAGCCAGGTTATGTTGAAGGTATCATCAGGCATTGCCCTGGTGTGACAGGAAACCCTCTGAAAAATTCAGTCAGAACGGTCGGTAGCTAGGACTGAACCTACTATCTTCCGAATGCAAACCCAACGCTCTACTATTGGGATGCGAGATCAAACCCATGACCGATTAGAAGGCCAAGATGTTTCCGCCGCGCACAAAATATTATTGTATGGTTTAATGGAACGAAACCCTAAGGAAGTATTGTACTGTTTGTTTCTGCTGATAATGTAGAGACAAAGAAAATAACAACTCGTTCAAGATCGAAGGTATCGCCTCAGAATTCTTCAAAAGAACCAACTGTTAGTGTTGCTGTGAATTAAAGTGAATCGCGTGGTCAATAAAAGAAAACACCAAACCTGAATTAACTTAACATAACCATCTAACCAAGGGCTAGGGAACTTTATATAATTTGAAAATGCGTATATGTATAAAAAAGAAAGTTATTTTATTTTGGAACAAAAATACATTAAACCGCTGAGAACCGAACCCGAGATACCGGATTGGCACTCCAATGCAGAAGCAACATCACCAAGCAGGCACTTTCTAGCGGGGATTTGTCAGTGTTCTTTAAGAAGAACTGCTTCAGGACTCAGTAATGAGTGAAAGATGTGGTGTTACGCGACAGATATTTCCTTCCCAGAATAACTTCTAGAAATGGAAACTGAAATAACAGCATGTAGCTGCTTTTTCTTTATCGGTATGCTGTTGTTAATACTCTTCGCGAAGTTTGGAGAAAAGTAGCAGTAGGAGTTTGCTACTCTTCATCAGTCGTAGCAGTGATAGCAATTTAGCCAATGTAGCAGTACAAAATAACTGCTGCGCTATTCTTTTCCCCATCTCTACTGTTTAAACGTGCGGGAAGAGAATGTAACATAGAGTTTTGTTCCGCGGTTTCTCTAGTTCATTTCGCTCCAGAAATTTCTGAATACCGAGGCTATTTGTTGCAATATGCACAAATCAAGTACAGATACATATCAAAGACACATCAGAGACCATTGTTCTGTAAATAACTTCATTTTACCAAAATGTCACATAGACGTTTGTTCACGCTTACGCCTCATTTAGCATTTAGAAAATAAGGTAGAAATTAATGCCAACAACATAGGCTACCCGCGAAAGTTTTTCCTAAAGTGATTACACAATTTTTCTGTGAAGAAATAACATAAATGATAACACCAGTAGTCAGTACACAAAATGTAGGCAATAAGAATTAAATATCATTAAATTGCAAGTAACCCTCACAACCCTGAACGATTTTTATAGTTTCTAAATATTACTGAAAGCTGATAATTAGAACATGAATTAATGTAGCTGTCCATATATTCAATTTAATATATTTTTCACTTATAAAATTTTGTGGACATAGAGATGAGAACTTATTGCATTCAAGTTAAGACCTGTAGCATGATGCAATGTATCATGCCGATTAATGTATTCAGATGGAGTGTAAAGTTTCCTGTCCTTTCAGCTCTAATAAACTCCATAATGAAGATAACCATTTTGTTGGTATCCACAGTTTGGCTTCTGCTTCTTTGCATACAGCTAAAATATCTGACACTGTTTTTCCTACTTTTGAAGTCATGGAAATATTTAATTTCTTAACATATGTTCACTGTCTAACACATAAATACTCAGTTTTTTTTAGCAGAAAATGTTGCAGTTAGTAACTTAAACAGAGCACTAGTGTGAAAAAAGGGATTGGTGAAATGACAATAGAGTAGTTACAAAAAAAAAAAAAAAAAATATTATGCTAAATAATCTCTATTTGAAATTTGATTCAATGTGATGCTTAGTTTCCGCGAAAATAAAAAAGATATTGAACTTTATTCGCCGTTTTCCAAGATGGAGACCGTAGCACGAGTTTGACTTTTGGAGACTTTTAGTATGTTACTTGGGTGGCCAAGTACACCAAGTTTCATGCTTTTAAGAATTTTGAACTAATCACAAGATTTTTGCTTAAAATGACTACACTAACAGAACGCTGTGAAAAATCACCCTACTGCGAACTTAAAAGCCTGCAGATAAATAAGTTAGTCTAAAATGTTCCTTTTGCACTGCTTTTTCTCAGTTGGAGGAATAAATAACGTTTTTCTAAACTGCTATTTTTAACAGATATTTATACATAGCAACTACTGCTAACACTGCTACGGAAAATAGCAGTTTTGCTCATCTCTCATTTGTATTGTACATTTTGGTATGTTAGGCTCGTTTAGAATTATATACCCACGTGTACATGAACGTGTATCTTTGGTAACCCTTATTTACGTTACTAGACGTTAACCTGATAGCTTTCCCACCTTCATTGCCAAGATAAATTGATCACGTCTAAAGTCCTATTTGTCTTATAACTTTAAAGAATTTTCTTCTATATTGGGTATCTTGATCTCCATGGGAGTCTGAACTTGAATGGTATACCACATATTCTCCACTGACTGCGTATCTGTAATCAACCGTATCTATATTTCCTTCTCTCTCTTTCAGTGTCGGTAGATATTGATCACGTCATTTCTACAAGCAGTCCTATCACTAAAGGTTCTTTGGTTGACCTTATGTTCCTATTGTTTGCATCTTCTAGTGTTACCACAGTATCCTATACTATTCAAGATTTTTCTTTCTCTCTGATTGGATAAATTTATATTATAACTGTTATATGATAATTTAGGTCTGATATCTTTATTTCCTTGTCTCTCAGCTAAGTTAATTGTTTCCTTAGTGTGACCACTGTTAAAGATCTATCTGTCCTTATTGCAATGAAGTTCCTTGTGTTGAAAATGGGCTTCCTTTTGCAAGTATGAAGATTAAATGGCTTTGAAACTCGTGTACAGAGCTCTGTTCTGTATGCATCAAACGACATATTTTTAATAATACTACTCTACTCTCTATCGCTGATATTTTATCTATGTTCTCAAATTGGCGCATTAAGTTCCAAGAATCACCAGAGTAAATTCTTACTTCTTTCGGATTTATTCTCTCGTTCTTAAGAATTTCTTCCGGATGATCGAAAATTTTCTTTGCTAGAATATTTCCGAGATAAAAAACCAAATAGCACAATCTTTCTTTGGTTACGTCCAAACCGTCTAAACTATCTCTTTTTAGACGGTAATATATCTAAAAATTACTTTTCAAATTTCTTCTTGTAGTGACTTTGATTTCCGCTGAAACATCTAAAAATCTCTTTCCTTGTGCAATTCTCTTGCATTTGGGAAATACAAACCCGTAGGTTTCTTTCTATAACTTCCTTCTTAGCAAGATTTTGGTACCTTAACCTACTGAAATTAACACTCCAATGTTTCTTAAAGAACTCCCAGCTAATCTGCTTTCAAGGTTTCTCATGACACTTTCTTCTCTCTGGCCATATTCTTCAGAGAAAGGGTTAAGTATGAAATGCCTTCTATGTTTCAATTCTGATTTGATCTAGCCATGAATCATATTCTAAATACCTATCGTCTCGAGTTCAGTTCAACATGTTAGCGTCACCTTCTCCTGAATTGTTACTCATTGTCATTATTGTATGCATTTTGGTTCTAATGGCGCAAGGTTAAATATTACCGAAACACTTATTTTTAAAAGCACCGTGTTCCTTTTCGTACAACGCATCACGGTGGGTGTCAAATTTTGTAATCCGATGATGACAACTATGTTTAGGTTAAAGCTTCTTCATTACAAGAAGATTAATATATCTTTTTCATTACCTTAATATTACATATGATTTTATTTTTAAGATTGGTTAATCTTATTGATTATTATTGATTAATCAATAATTCTTTACGTTAAAATGTCAGTTTCCCTCTGTTGCTTTTATTTTGGATAAAGTTTCTACAGTTTTAATTAAAGTTAAATACCTTAAAATGAATGCAAAATTTATATGGTGGTGTAAGTGTACAGATGTAGTGTATTCATAGTTACGACATTGCTGAACAAACATAAATATAGTGAGCCATAACGAGTTCAAGTACACCACAAATTAAAAAAATCTAATATATAAAACATAAAATAAGTATAAGTCAAACACACTTAGATAAACAACAATATAGATAAATTTTCAATTAAAATATTTAATAAGTATTACTATTATTAAATTGATTTTAAATAATTATAGTTACTTCCCCATCACATTCAATCGAACATATTGATTCTTAGAATCATGGAAACTTAGAGTCAGTGGAGATGAAAAAGTAACGACATACTTAATATTGGTGTACTGGACTTTTTTCCAAAAGTAGCCAATGGGAAACAAATAATCGCGGTAAGGATTTTTAATACGCATGTATATCGATCTTCTACTGATATTTTCGAAAATATTTTCCCGAATTATAACTCAGCTACTAATTGTCATATATTTTTAAAAAATGGCGTTCGAATAGTTGCGACTCTTTTGTACTCTTACATACCATTTTCAATTTTGTCAGAATATTATAAAATTGTTTCGAAAGCCTAATCTTGAACATTAAATATTTTTACGTCTTCAAACAAACCGTGCTTGACTCAAAATGGAATCTTTCAAATACATTTATATGTTATTGGAACATTTCTGCACCTGTTTGGAAAAGAGTTTCTAACTGTATATCCCAGTTATTAATACCATGCGTTTTGTAAAGAATTTTGTAAAAAAAAAACAAAAAAAAACAAAAAAACGGAAAAGGTACTGTAAGAACGGGAAAATACTAGTTCCGAATGACTGAATGAATCCAGGCATTTCTCGTAAATAAATAAACGCTGAAATTCTATGTAATTAAGAGCTGTTTGCTAAGCCTATTTAATATTGTGATTTGTGCTTCAGGAGCTTCCTAGCAGAAGAGAATCAATTATATAAGTTTCCTTTCAAAGGCCAAAACATATCTTTTACGTACGGTTTAGAATTACTTTTCTTGATATCAGGAGTCAAGCGTGAGAATTAATGCGTGGCAGATAATCAGATTTGGTTTCTGATAAATATAGCACCCAAAGTGGAGAAATAAACCGACCATACATTGACATGACAGTAATGGTTACGAAACATTGAGTAGTAGTAGTAGTACATTCGGAGTATGAGTCCTGTAGGAACACATTCCGTTATCGAAACGACTTTAAGAGGTGTCAAATGTCTGCTGCTTAGTATATTTAAGTACAAACCAGATTTCACTTGTCAACAATAAGACTATTTCTGCTTCCTTTATCTTATTTTAATTAGTTATTTTACATTTCACCAACAAGATTAGCAACTGTTCTAATATTGCTTGACATTTTCCATACTCTAAATTTCTGACAACATTTCCCACCTAGATAAGCCGCTTTTCTCGTACTATAAAAGCTTTTGTTTTGAAATTTGTGTTAAGGCATTATCAACAGTGTTCGATATCATCTTAGAGTATACGTCCAATGAAGATTAAATTAAAATAGCCATATCCACAGCACAGTACAGTGTATTTCTAAGTTGATAGAAAGTTATAATCCTGTAGTATGCGTTAATTTGTTGAGTTGGGTTTTAGTCACTTTGTAAGTTGGCTCTATGAATACAAAACGACGACATATATTTGAGTAAGGGAATATACGTAGACTGAGGTAGTTATTATATTAAGAGTGACCATCTCCAAAATGCTTTAATATAGAATTGCAAGGTACATCCAAAATAGGGGAGTGTCAACTACCTTACAAAATTTAAAACGCAATTTCGGTACAAATTAATATAGATCCTAACAACCTACAGGTAATAATTCATACTTGGATTAATAACAATGTGAAAACCTTTCAACGTAGAAAACAATACTCTTTGTCATTACATGTGTACGCACTTTCTGTGTCATAATATCTCCATAAGACTTCAAAAGTTTAGAAATTAAGATCAATTAATGAAATGATTTTATTACTTACTAAACGTATCCAAAGGCCCATGTAGTACTTTGAGTCGAGTTACTTCTTTGGACGAAGTAATATTAATTGTAAATTTATCAATGTACTTAATCTGCTCGTAGCTGTAAGGATAGAAATAATTCTTGCGTATTTATCGAAATGATTACTCTAGACTTCTAGCTTAGGAGAAAAAATCAAGCAAGCATAGACAAATATGACTTTAGTCTAATATTAACAATTTATTTCAACGTTATAATAACTCAAGATGTAAAGTGATGATGAAAGTGAATGATAGTTCTAATTTGATGTAGACAGAAGTCGCTAGAGGCAAATCAGTTGCAGGTAGAACTTACTTAAATCTCAACTTAAAAGACTGTAGAACGCGCTGCTATAAGTATTAAATACAATATTGACTAACTATGTAGTTTCTTTTCATATTTTTTCTCATATTATTTGTTCTTAAAGATTCCTGGTGAAGAAATAATATTTTATTTTGCATAATTACATTTACGTACATCCAAAACAGGAGCTCATTCTTTCCCATTTTAAAAATTTTGCTACATCCAAGAAGATGGCGTTATAAATTTCTGGGGAAAAATACAAGATGTATAATTTGTGTGCTCATCATTTTCAGTTCGTTAGTGTTTTGCTATTTTTCGTTTTGCACTACTTTGCTTAGATGTCAACTCTGAAAATTTACATAGGTGGCTACGCAATACGAATAAACCAAAGTAACTTATTGTCACTTTTATGAGAATTTATCCCTCCCTAAAATAATAAATGTGGTTTATACTACGCGTATCAGTATTACTGCATTGTAATTCGAGATTTCCTACTCTTCTCTTAGCTCCCTGATGGATGCTTGGTTAAACTCACGTTTCATGCAGCGAGAGTTCTAGGAACTTCTTGCAGGACTTCATTCGCCTCAAGAGCATTTCTCCGTTGATGCCGCTAACAGTAAGATAATTTTTGATGTCTTGAGCTAAGATTTTAATATTGTTTTATTTTAAATAAAGTTACGTTTTGAACTGATTTTTAAATTTAGGAAAGAGAGACAATATTGGTTTCATTTTGACTTCTTCTCTCTATTGAGAAATTTTATATGTTCGTACAAGGCACGCCATCTTTCAGGAATAAGGCTTCATTTTTGGAGATGTCACTAGTGCTTGCCTAACGATGGTGTAACCCCTTTGAACCTTTCAAACGACAATGCCTACAGCTACCATGGCGGGATGAAACCTTTAAATGTTTCATAGATTCAGCCCATATTTTCTTATGGTTATATGGACTATAAAGTAACAAGTTTAAACTTAATATATAGAATTGACGTATAATGTTTTTTAATGAAGATATATTCGTAATTTCGTTGTGCAGGTTTCCAAGACAACTACATTTCTGCAAGAGCACAGTTTCCAATTTTGGGGCTTTATCATGCCTTTTTATTGAGCCTCTTCCTCTGCGTGGCGTTCAAGGCAGAGGGGCGTAAGTATACTATATTTCAAATGTAGTTTACGTTCTTCTGTCTTGAAGTGATAATATAGATTTCTGTACATTCAACTCTTCTAAGAACAGAAAAAGAACGTTTTTCGTATTTTTCAGTGATTAATAAATATAAATATGAGCCACTCTTAAGAATCGCCTTTCTCTTTTGGAGAGCTTGAGAGCTTCCTGTCAGATCTCTCATGTATAAATTAATCCTTGAGGTTACAACTCCAAATTTATTAACAAAAATAATGTCAGAATATAGTGAAAGCTTTATTGGTACTAAATCTTTAAAACTGGTAAGATGGGAGGATATACAGTGCTTCTTTTAACCTATGATTACATATGATCACGTAATATCATTTCTTGTAGAACAGTCATGCTTATGATTGAGGTTTTGCGTAGCACGTTTTAAAAGTCACTAGTTAAACAGACATATTAATTTTACCTAGGTCGTAGAGCTGACAACTCTACCCTGCTAAATCATGTTATGCTATATCATGGTTCATGGAATCTCCTTAGGTAAAATATTCCGGAGGTAAACAAGTTCCTCATTCGGATCTTCGGGCGGAGATTGTTTTAAGGGGCTCCAAGAACACGATTAAGAAGAACCTTAGAAGAGAGACGTGGAATGTACAAACGTTATACCAAAAAGGCACTCCTCGGGTGGCGGTACGCGAGACCGATAAGTACGAGCCGGACACATTAGCGATACAAGAAGTTCACTGGGATGGTCAGGATAGCATTCAATAGTGCAAATACACTTTTATACTACGGGCGAACACAGTCTCACAATTTTCGAACAGCATTCCTAATTAAGAACAGTATCCTTTAGGCGGTGCAGAATATAGAGTTCGTAAACAAAAACTTTCATACGTTACGTTTTAATAAATCACGTTTTAATCATGGTGCATCACGTTTTAATAAATATCTATGCTCCGACCAAGCAGGTTAATGATAACGACAAAGATACATTGTACGGGGAGCTAGAAAAGATACTTGACCGATTACCAAAGTATAATACGCAAATTGTGTTGGGTGATTTCAATGTATAAGTAGGTAGGGAGGAAAACTATAGACCTACTATAGGCAAATACAGCCTTAACGAATGGAGATAGAGAGATAACTTCCTCAATTTAAAAAGAAAAACTACTAATAAAGAGCACGTACTTTCAGCACAAAGATATACAATTGTACACAAATACACATAGGTATTTCTGGATGGCAAAACTCTCAACCATATCGATCACATAGTAGAAAGACGAGAACACACCAACATAATGGATGTTAGGTCTTACAGTGGCGCAGAAGGTGACACCGACCGTCAGTTAGTGATTACAAAAGTGAGACATAGTGATAAAAAGGAAGGAGTGCGGACACTCTCCCGATTTTTCACGGTTTGGGAGGACGCAACGGCAAAGAAAGAAAACTTGAGCGCTGCTCTCGTTTTGACCGGGATTCTTGACTAGAACGTAATGTTATCTTGTAGCTATTCGTGGTTTCTGGAGTTGAAAGAAAAGTGAAAGTGGTCAACATTGTTGTTCAAACGTATTGATACACTTTATTTTTTATTAGTATAGTGTTGTATGTGTTTTTAACATTTTTGTGTAGTTCGATTTTGGTGCTTTGTTTACCTTTACTGTTTCATTGCGTTCCTGTGGTTTCTCCAACAATGCCGGCGTGTTTTCTGCCAGGCTGCAGATCGGGTTACGACCGACACTCTTACGGTAAGAGGCATTTCTTCTTCCTCCTGGGGACAAAAATGTGTTTCTCAACTAGGAGAAAGCTATTCCATGAAAAGACAAAAAACTAACATCAACCTCTCGTGTTTGTGACATGCAATTCTCCGAAGAGTTTCTTGTCAAATACGATGAATTTGTAATAAACGGAGAAAAAGTTAATTTTCCTCGTAAAAATTGGCGTCTTAAACCTAACTCGGTCCCTCATATTTTCCCTAACTTACCAAAGTACTTTAACAAAGAGATTAAGAAGAGGAAATCCCCTAAGAAAAGAACTTCTACCCAAGTGACCACTCATAGTAATGTAGATTGTGTAGGAATTAGTACTAAATCTGTTTCTAAATTGGATAGTTTAGGAAAAGCTTCTCTAAATTCTAAAAACTGTTGTGATGATGTCAAGCAAAAAGTATTGTTATTAAGAAAGAAAGTAAAAAACCTCAATCGAAATGTTATTAGGCTTAAGAATAAATTAAGTGTGTCTAATTCAAAATTAGCGCTTGTAGAAAGAAGGCTTTTAAATGAGAAAGAAAGTGCTCGTCCGATTAAATATCTCAGCAGGAAACAAAAATTGGTCCTTGATGTGATGCTACAGAAGGCACAACACAAAAATGGTAAAGGAATGAGGTTTAACAATAATTTTTTGTTAGAGAGTGTACTCTTGAAAATAAAATCTCCAAAGGGTTTCAAGCATTGCCAAAAGCATGCCTTACTCCCACTTCCCTCAGAACGTCATCTCAGACGTCTTCTTCAGGGAATGAAATGCACTTACGGAGTAAACAAACAAGCACTTGCTGCTTTAAGTGAAAATTTCCGAGACGAAACAGGAAACAAGAGATTGAGATTATATTTGATGAAGTCAAACTGAGAGAAGAAGTGGCGTTTAACAATACACCATTAAAAGTAGATGGTTTTGTCGATTTTGGTGACATGACACCAGAAAAACAGTTTGGCAAATCGTGCGTTGGTTTTTATGTTTGTGCCAATGTTACACAAGTGGATTCAACCCATAGCTATTTATCCAAGCAGAAATGCTACACCTGGGGAGCTACTGGTAAAAATGTTGTTACAAATTATTATCAACTTGGAACAAGCTGGTGCAAGAATAATAGAATTCACGTCAGATAGTAGTCATTCGAACAAAAAAATGTGGCAAATTTTGGGGATTTCCGGGAAAATAAACTGTAAATAGTTCCGTTCTTCACCCTGTTGATAAAATTAAAAGACTTTGGGCTTTTTCGGATGCTGTGCACATTATTAAGTGCGTAGGGAACCACTTTCACGACAAAGTAGAATTACTCTTCGAAAATAGGAATATTGATTTCAAATATTACAGACGAGTGTTTGCTTTGGATACTTCCACGGAATTCGCCAACCTTCGAGTTTGTCCAAAATTTACTTCAGCGCACATTGATCCTAAACCATTTCAGAGAATGAATGTTCGTCTCGCCTTTTAAATGTTCAGCAGAAGTGTTGCAAAATGTATTGCTTTTTTAGATCTATAAACATGGACGATTTTCAGGGAAGTGAAGGTACTGAATATTTTGCTGAAACCATGAATAATGTAGCCGATGCTCTGAATTCCAAAACCCCAGCCTTATCTCTTTTCAAAGGTTCAGCACACCACAAAACACTTCTTAATATGGAAAAAATACTCACGTCATCTGAAAATAATTTCGCATCCGATAGAACTCTAGAATCACTGAGAGTTACAATCAGGAGCACTCTTGAGATTTCAGAGTATTTGTGGTCAAGGTTCAGATATATCCTTCAGGTATTTCAGGGTTCAGGTATGTCCTCACAGCTAAATTAAATCAAGACCCATTAGAGCGACATTTCGGCATTTTGCGATCACTAACTTGCGACTACCACCCTTCGACTGTTGACATTCTGAATTTATATATGCTGCAATGTCTATACATTCCTGTTAGAAATATTCTGTTGACAAGTGCTAATATTGAACACAATGAGAAGGCACCTTTAACATCATGCGTGAATCAAATGCGGACATTGACAAAGCGGACATTGACAGAACAAAATAAAAGTGTCACTGAAAATGCTTTGGCGAAATTAGTAGAAAAAAATATGTTTTGAAGAAAGTGAAATCAATTGCGAAGACTGGGAGAGCGGAATAACAACACTTGACAATCCATCGTCAATTGCAAAGAAGTGTCTAATGTACCACTTAGCAGGATATATATAATAAGAGATGCAAGTAAAATAAGTAAGTGTGCTTCTTGCATCAACTCCCTACGAAGCAACTCAAATGTAACCCATAACCTGGCCATCTTCACAAAACTTATAGACTATGGATTCGAAAGAGGTGAGACTAATTTAAATTACCCGTGTGAAAACCTAGTAAAAATATTTCTGGAAATTGAGGATGTGGTTAGGGAGAAACTCTCAAGTGACAGTTTGTGGGGGGACATATTTTATGACTACTTGGAGGGAATTGAGACAATCACTGTTTGCCAACTCGTAGGCAAGCAGATTGCTGATTTTTACCTCTATCAACAGGAAACGAAAATAAAATACACAAAATGAAATGCAAATGCAAAACCATACAGCATTATAACGTGAAAAGGAATGACGCAGAAACGAAATACAAAAATGATAATTCGAAGCCACCCTCCTTTCAAGAAATTCGAACCGATATTGCTTATGTAGTTCGGACGAGTGCAAATCTATCCTAAAGACAGAGCCATCTAGTAAGAAATTGTCAAAACTGATTTGGGAGACGCGAGGGAAAGAACGGGTTGTGTGTTTCTTCTCCTCGTTGTAAAATGCGTTTGCATTTTATTCAACTTACGGGGTAGACTGGGTTACTGTGTATTATCGTTGTTTTTTCTGCTACCTTAAATTGGTGTTTCATAAATAAAAATATAATACATGATTGACCTAATATAGAAGTCACTAAGACAAATTTGAATTTTCCTAAAGACTTCGAAACATTATGAATAACATTATCGAGTTTAAAGCTGTTAATTTACAAATTAAAAATATATTTCATTGCAATTACAAATAGAATGGTTAGTTGTGGGTGAAGAGCACAGAAGATTTTCTAAATATGTTCAAGTATTATTCGCTTAAAAAAGAAAGCAAAGAGAAATGCAGGGATTCGAACACAACCTTCTGCGTATAACGCCAACTCGCTAACCACTACACCATGGTAAATGTAGTGAAATTGTTTTTTCTTATTTCAGTTACCAGTTAATTTTTACCTACTAAATATGTTTCTGTTTTATTATTGTCGAATAGGATTGTCTCTTCTCTATATTATCTTTTATTGCTGTGTCTGCTATGTATGAGAAGTATTCTGGAGTATACAAACAAAACACATGTATCAAAGAATCTGAGTACAAGTAGTTGAAATTATCCATGTGCACTACACGTATGCATGTGCATTGCAAAATTTTTCATAGTTGGAAAATTCTATTCCATAGCCTCCAATAAGTGAGATTTATTTTCTTGAAAGATAGTACGTACACGAGTTCGGACTCAAATATACGTATACACAATAGGCACGCTCAGAAATTCACTATGTGCATTTGTCACTCTTAAACTTTTGATAGATGTTGTGGTTAAAACTTCGAGAATGATTTACTTAAAATACATGGTTTACGACATTATTTGTCGAGATATAACGTTATTTATGACGATGCTGTTCTCACTTCTGACGCTTCTATCGCCGAAACTACGCTCGTTTATATATATTTTTTTCAAAGAAACTTTTTATCTTTGTTTCATGAGAACCTTTTGATATTAGAATATAGACTCCCAATTCTTTTCCACTCTCTACAGTATAAAGAATCCGCAAGAATCGATGAATATTTGACGTGTGCCACTATGAAGAATGAGATTCAAACGTAACTTTTAACTCTCACGTACTTGTTTTAAGCAGGTGGCAATATTACGTGTCTGAAGAGGATTTGTGTTCCGATCTGGCTGCTTCATTCATGGGGGATAAAAGCTGGAAGTTTAATTGAGGTGCATTGGTTTCATTACAATTCGTTTAGTTTTTAATAAGTGGAAGTGAAACTAATAACTATTCAGTTATTTTTCGTAATCTTATTCTTTTGAGAAATAATGGTGTACATAAATTTCTTCATAAATAATTATTTGCTAAACGTAAATCATTTTTGTGATGTTAAAAATGCCAAACGATAAATTTAAACTACGAAAAATGTGTTTAATAGCGATAGAAATTCTGTGTGCGAATTTCGAGCTTTGACTGAATGGTGACATGGTGTGAAAGAGAGCGCACAGGAAACGTGGTCGTGTGCTGTGATGTAAATACGCTTTCGTCAGACACTTTCTAAAGAGGAATTGTTGGGTTCGTTCTAAAATCCGCTTTAAATAAGAAGTGACTGTGTAAATAGTTTTGTGGATTTAAAATTATAATTGAGGATACATTTAAATCACTTTTAAACTGAGAGAGGACGATGAAGAATTTTCTTG
>JAGDQP010005563.1:29617-77448 GCA_022664845.1 Lepisma saccharinum
TAAAATACATTTCTGTTCTTGTGTAGTGGAACTAAACCTAAGTAAAAATTAAATAAGAAACTTTCAATAATTCGTTTTAAATTAGATTTGCTAAACTATTTTCAAATTTAATTGAGAGAGAATTAATAGCTATTAAAGTTTCATATAGTTATATATTATCTTTAAATAGATAATTAAGGTTCTAGTATAAAGTTCGAATCGAGAAAATAAACCAAAATCGAAGGTTAAAGGCAAAAATTGAGACGATTCATTTTAATTAAAATTAATTTATTTAATCAGTTTAATTAGATTTGTGTCGAGATATAGTTTGAGGACATCGATAACATAAATAAAATATATAAAATTTAAAAAATCAATTTTACTTAATGTCGATGTAAATTGAGATAGGCCTACATTGTAAAGAGTATTCAATTGTGTAGATACGATCATTAAACTATAACGGTGGTTGTCTTTGTTCAAGTGGTCATTGATTGTCACTGTTTCGTGGTGTTAATGTCTGGAAAATCATTCCAAGATGGCGACCTGAACCATGAAGGACGTAGTAAATGTGGTACTGGTTTCTATCTATCCTAAATTTTCATGCTGAAAAATGGTAAGTGGAAATTTTATTTCTTTATAGTGATTTGAGTGTGGTTAAGTGGTTTCCTTTCCGGAGTATATTCTAAATTTAATTTTAATCGTCGAAATTCGGGTTGCTCGATTTAATTCGATTCGTATTTCATGCATTTTTAAATTTTGATTTGGCATCGAATTGCTTGACGTTAATGATATTCGTTAATACTCCTTAAATTTCTACAATTAAAGATAATTGAATTTCATTCAATAAAGTGATCAACTTATTGTTAATAAATTAAATTTTGATTGTTTACTGTCTGTGAGATAGTTGAATTTGTATAGACTGATTGTTATATTCAAGTTAATATTTTCATTGTTTCAAATTTTGATTCTTGAGACTGCCATTTAGTAAAACGATTCATTCTAAATTGTATTCTATTATTCTATCAATTCTTTCAGCATTTTGTTTTGATTTTCTCACCATCTTTGTGAGCTTTGTTCATGACGTATGGCGCATATTTGTCCGCTCTTGGGTTTCAAATCATTCTGGAAGTGGACGATACTGAATTGTTTCAACGCGCTTGGCTAAACACTCTGATTCCATTGATTATGATAATTAATTGGCCAAACAATTAATAGTCGTACAGTTGATGGATGTATGGTGGGAGACTTGCACAGGAAAAGTAGCATAGATACTTTTTCTAAGTTAGATGTAAGGTACAAGAAAAATAATTTCTCATGTGTCTTTCCTATATCGAGATCGGGAAAAACCAGATTTAGGCGCCAGGACGATTAAATGAATCTCTCTCTTCCAGGGCGTCATTTTAATTTGTTAAACAGGATTAATTTTAACGCATTTGGCTCAGTGTAGCACCGCGAAAATAACAGCTATCTCAGGATAGGAAAAATATGTTACGGTGGCCATTTTGAAAAACTTTTAGATTTTAATACCCCGCGTTCTAATCGTTCTATCAAGACAGAATAAATTATATCATACTCAAAATTGCATCCGAAAATAAAATGTCGAATCAGAATAGCAAAAATATCTGACGTCACGAAGTGCAAGCCCCATCTAGTAGTCGTATCAGATGGAATGAAGAATGTATAGCTGAAATAACACCGGGAACTTATGGACCTATGTTAACAAGGAAAACATGTGACTTCAGATACTTTCTGCCCCCATGTTGAAAAATATTTACATTTGAATATTTCGGAATCTCGTGGTCGTATCAATATGGAATAAACGATCCCTTGTTCATAACTGTATCCGAAAAAATCAAACTACAAACGAAATAAAAAAAAATGTGATGTCAAAAAGTACACGCCGCCATCTTGGGAAATAATTAAATTTCAGTATTTCGCATTTTGAATTTTATTTATGGCCTATAGCTATCTAAGGCTCAGGCCGGGATAGGGAAGGGAAGGGGAAAGGATTCGGGAAGGTGTATTCTATGTTGAAGGTTCCATCCCGGCAATTGCCTGATGTGACTGCGAAAAAAACTTAGAAAAACCTCAGTCAGGATGGTCGGCCGTTGGGATCGAATCCACGACCAATGCTCTACGCCAATACTCTACCACTGAGCTACGGCGGCTCAGTAATATTTCGCATTCTAATAGGGGTATCGATGTGGAGTAAACGATTTCTAGTGCAGGTAGACGGACCTCACGTACTTAAGGAATCGTAAGGCAAATTGATAGGTAAAGCGCCCCTATCCATTGCCCCCAAAATATGTTTCAACACCGGAAACCTCTTCTCACTTTCGGCAAAATAATCCGTTTTGCACTATAAAGGTCAACTCGCTCAGCTTAATTTTGTAAACATCGTCAAAGATGAATGCGTCCTAGTAAACAATAAACTACATACATGTTTCTTCTAATGAGTGTGTTGCAATAGGGATCTTAGAATCTTTAGTTCAAATTATATCATAACGTAGCCACGTCCCGTGGCTCCGCCCGCGCTTTTTTAAAAGCATAGTAGTAACTACTGTCTCCTAACAGTATCACTATATGAGAAACTGAATTTACAAAAAAAGGTGGCAACACTGACAAACAGGTGCAGGGACAACCATAATATTTTTCGATTTTCTCTAATATGTATACTTAAAGTTTGGTACGGATACGTCGAACTGCATGGAAGTAATTTTAAATATTTAATTTTTAAAATGTATTGGCAAAACTGTAAACTATGGGACCTGAAGTACCTCTATGAGGTATCCCAGTATGCAAATATCAAGTCTAGTGCTGATACGTTCAACGATATGAAAGCAAGGTAAAATTTATTTTTAAATTGATTGGCAACACTGATAACTACGGAGTCTGGAGTGCTTGTATGACCTGTTCCAGCAGCCAATTCACATGTATGCAAAAAATAATGTAAATCAATCCATACGTGTAGATTTGTATTATTAAAGACATTTCTATAAGTTGAATATTAAAATAGGTTGGTATCACTGACAACTGGAGTGCTTGAGGTCGGGGACACCCAAAACTTTCTCCTCTTGTTGTGAATGATGTTCAAGATTAGTTTTTGACACATAAGATATGGAGGAATTAAAGAAACCTATTATCCTAACAATTTTTCTGTGTCCTCTTCACCTACGTCTTGTTACGATCACAGTATAAACTCACGTAAGTACCAGTATCTTTGTGTGAAATAATATTCTTAATTTCAGTTAGAACTTGTGAAATACATCGTGGAAACAATTCTATAAGAACTGCATTGAACTTGCTTTCTCCTTAAGTCTGACGTTAGCAGTCATTGTAGTGCAAAAGCAATATTTTAGACAATGTGCTCATGTAAAATGTTCCCTTTCGGTATCTATTTCAAAGACATATTGAAGTGCTTCAATGTAAAGCCAAATTAATGTATGAGAACTGACAGGTTACGTTACATATATCAATAACAGATAAATTGGCAATTATTCGTTGACGTGTATGAAAGTTTATAATGAAATATTCGCAAACGAAAGACTATCCTACATTACGATACGTACTCGATGGTGCAACACGGTTTCAACAAATGTCTATGCTCCGACCGAGAAACCTAATGCTAACGTGAAAAAATCATTTTACGATGAGGTAAATAGGTCGTTTGACCTATTACAGAAGTATAATACTAACATTTGTATTGGGGGATTTCAAGGCAAAGGGAGGAATAAGTTTTATACAAACTATAGGCAAATCAAGTCTTCACTAGGAGAGTAAAAAAACTGGGAAAAACTGATAACGTTTGCAATATCGGAAAATCTAATGGTGAATAGCACGTACTCTGAACACAATGGTATACACAAATTTACATGAATATCTCCGGATGGTAAAACACACAAAAAGATAGGTCACGTATTAGTAAATAGATGAAGAGATACCAGCATAATGATGTTGGGGCTTTCAGAGGAGCGTAATGTTAGTGAACACAAAAGTGAGACAATAGCTGTGCTCCGCGAAAAGAGAAAGCAAATGATCAAAACAGCTTAAATTCGAAGTAAAACCTTTTATAACCCGACTGTTAAAGCAGATTACAAACACTAAATCTCAAACAGATTTCAAATCATACGCGACTCAAGTAATATTAAAAACGGCATTAATAATATTGACACTCACACATAAGCTGAGGCTTCTGTGAGTCCTAATGTTATCCAAACTTCTAATGTACAAAATTCAATGAAAGAGATATGAATAAGAATTGGGAGTCAATTTGTGACATAGTGACGGGCGCACCAAAACAACGTGTAGGTGAGTAGAAACAACAAGTAAACAAGGACTTGCTTGATGAAGAATACCCTAAGATTCATGAGGAACGAAAACAACCAAGGTAGCAATGGATAAGTAATAAAACCGAAGCATATAGAAATCAATACAGTAACGCTAAACGTAACGACGCACGCGGATTTAGGAAGAAAAATAAAAAATGTCTACCATAGAAAATTCAGGAGATAAAGGAAAACACACAGCATTAGAGATCCATACAAAGGGATAACCTCGCTAAGAGAAGGATGTCAACCAAAGATAGGGATGATTAGCAATGAACGTGGAGATCTTCAGGCAGATCCGACTAAAACTTTCTATGTCTGAAAAACTTATTTCGAGACGCTTCTTAATGTACACACAATCAATACCACAGAATCGTGGATATCCGAACCATGCGAGATTGTGGTCGAATTAGAAATAAATATTTTTGAAAAAAAAAAAAAAATCAAATCACCTGAAATTGACAACATAACAGTCGAGTTAATTAAAGTGGGAAGATCGGTACTATTCAGGAAGCTACATAAATTGATAATTATTGTTATATATAGAAAGAAGTAGTATTGCAAGGAAGGGAATACATCTATAATAGTTCTGATTTATGAAAAAGGTGCATAATAAATCTGACTTAAATAATTACCACAATATTTCTTTACTTCCAACATGTTACAAAGTGCTGAGTAATATTCTGCTAATGCGTCCAAGCGTATATGTAGATAAAATAATCGGAGATGACTAATGTGAATTTAGACAAAATTATCTATATTGAGCCAGATTTTCGCCTTGAGATAAATACAAGAGAACAAATGGGAATTCAATTGGAAGGTCCACAAGTTGTTCTTAGATTTTAGGAAAGTGTATGATTCTATCAAAAGGGAAAACTATACGATCTCCTGATACGATTTTGATTTCCGAAAGAAATTGTTGAGATAGTAAGACTGTGTCTCAGCGAACTCATAAGCACAATACGTATAGGTAATAATGTGTCAGATAGTTTCGAGATGCACAGCGGATTGAAACAAGGTGCTGCCTTGCCAACATTTCAGTTTAACTCTATTAGGATACGTGATTAGAGGGATTAAAACTGAATTGCTTGAACTGTTCATATGCGCGGATGATGTAGATGTACTAGGGGACGATATAGATGCATTAGAAAGTAACACCGATGTCTTAGAGGCTTCCAAGAATATAGGCCTACAGATGAAAGAGAAAACCCGATGCGTGATAACAAGCCGAAACACTGAGGATACAGAAAAGAGAGAATTGTTAATTATGAATAAGATAATTGAGAAAGTAAATTATTTTATATATGTGAGAGTATTTGTATAAAACAAGAACGAGGCCACAGAAGAAATAAAAAGTAATAAAAACTTGCTTAGCATCGGGAACTCATGTTTCTATTCAGTCAAGAAACTCCTAACTTCTCTATTAATATCAAGAAAACTAAAATTGAAAAGATATTTATAGAATGGTTATTCTGCCAATAATACTTTATGGTTGCGAAGATTATATTCCGTAAGCCGGAGAGAAAGAATTAATTGAGGAGACCGAGACGTGACAATATTAGAAGGGATCTTCGTTCGGTGTTCATGAAGAAAACTTGTTTAATTTTGGCCAGGATAAAATACAATAGGGAACGATTTTTGCTCTCTAATGTGCTAAATCCAGTGCAAAATTTGGTTTCTTCCTTTCGCTGATTGAAACGTAAGCCTGGTAGTGTATCAGAATTACTTTGGTAAACATTATTGCAGGGCTGGTAATAAGTTAATGGCCTGTAATCCTCAACACACTCTTTGTCCCGTTTCTTGTGTAATAGAATGATAATAGCATTGCTCCAACTTGAAGTTAATGTATATAATTTCATTACGTGCTGGTCTGGCATTTGTTTGTGTTGCTTGTTCCGTTATATAATTTCCCGAATATGTTTGTTGTTACATTACAGTCTTGTGTCTTAGTGGACGACATAAAACATGCTGTTTCTTCTATTGTTAATTTCTAATAAAATCGCTCAACAGAAAATCAAAGCTTTAACCATATAAACAAGCAGCACCAATCATTGCTTAATCACTGAATATACACAATAGAAATATATCAAAATAAATTTTATCGGTAGTACAGAAAATATTTAAAGTGACTTGAAAGAAAGAAATCTAAAGTGCTTGAGAGATAGTCTGTGAGAACATAGTTTACATCTTATTGCAGAAATGTACTGCATTCTTAGTATGAGATGCACAGTTATTGAGTATAAACTTATAAGGTAATGCATTATGTTAGTACCAGATGTATGCATAAGTTTATGCCGGATTCTGTGGTAAAGAAAACATGTAATTTTCAAGGAAAATTAATTTTGTTTTATTCAAAATATTGGCCATCGGCTTCTACACATTTCGCCCCACTTTCAGGTAATTGATGCATACTATACGAGGAAAACTGCTTGTCATTTGCGGCAAACCATTCGTCGAGCCGTTTTCCAACGTCTTGGAAATTGCTCTGCGAGCGCGTTCCCCGTTGATGCGAAGAGGTGATAGTCAGATGGAGCCAGGTCTGGGGAGTACGGCGGGTGCGGAAGGATGTCCCATCCAAGCGATTTCAAGGTGTCTTTCACTGGTTTTGCTGTGTGAGACGGCGCATTGTCGTGTAACACAATCACTTTGCCATGTTTTTGGGCCCATTCCGGTCGTTTTTCGATCAATGCGTGATTTAAATTAATCATTTGTTGGCGATAGCGTTGTGCATTAACGGTTTCGCCGGGCTTCAAGAGTTCATAATATACAATACCGCTCTGGTCCCACCAGACACAAAGCATGGTCTTCTTGCCGAAGCGATTTGGCCTTGGTGTTGAAGGACCGGCTTTGCCAGGTGAAACCCACGATTTTTTCCGCTTCGAGTTTTCAAAATAAATCCATTTTTCGCCACCCGTCACAATTCGATACAAAAAGGATTTTCTTTGGTGGCGTTGAAGCAGCATTTCACAAGCTACTTTGCGATTTTCCATTTGACGTTCATTCAAATCATGTGGAACCCATTTACCCAGTTTATTGATCTTCCCCATTGCTCGTAAACGTCTGCTGATTGTTTCTTGTGACATATTTAATGCTTTTGCCAATTGCTGTTGAGTTGGGTCATCCTCCAATAACACCTGCAATTGCTCGTTTTCGCACCTTTGTGGTCTATCAGAGCGCGCACTGTCGTTCACATTGAAATCACCACTTTTAAATTGTCGAAACCCTGTTTCACATGTTATTTTTAATGAAGCGTGTTTACCATATGTTTCTACCAGCACACGATGACTTTCAACATCCTTTTTCTTTTGATTAAATGAGAAAAGCAATGCGTGCCGCAAATGTTCTATTTCAGGCACAAACTTCGACATGATCACTGAACAATAAAACAAAGACGCTAGTGTTTGCGGACTCAACCTATGTGTGTTTGTAGTTTAATGTCAGACGAACAAAATGACGTATGTGTCAAATGAATACGCTGCGTACTTTTCACTGGCGCCATCTCTTGGGTAAACCGGAAACTACTTATGCATACTCCTGGTATATAAGAGCAAATATTTTTACGCCAAATTGACGTAAATGTACCTTATTGTATAGGTATTTGAAGATACTTACCCTTTCACTTGTATATTATTATTTCTGTGTTATAAAATGAGTGAAAACTGAGCACGTGTTTAAATAAACTTTCAGAAGCCCAGAAATTTCCTTTTCAAAATATTAAATGATTCGTATTAGTATTGAATAAAGCTAATTTAAATATAACTTATATTATTACCATAACATTTATTTTTTAATTATTAAACTTAGTTTGAAATGTTTTTCAAAATAAATGTGAAAGCTATTTAGAAAAAAGTTTACAAAAATATTGAAAATTGGTTGAAAGAGCCTTTGCACTGTAAAGTATTCAATTGAAATGTATACGACTTTTAAAAATCATCTTTAAATTTCCACCTTCACTTTCTAAAGTATACTCTAGACACGACGCTTCTTTCAGAGCTTATTAACTGAAGCCTTAAATATAACTTACCTTACTGGGCGTCGTATTAAGGGAACGATTTCTATTTCGTCGCAGTTCGGAAGGCATTCACATCTCATTCTCATGTAACTCATGTTCTGAAAAGTATCTAAGAGGTGATATTGATTAGAAACTAAATGTTTGTTTGTTTAAGTTTTAAATGGTGTAAGTTTAGAAATACTATTTTGAATAGTCGCATGAAATAGCATTGGCCAACTGTAACAGGTGTGAAGAATTTCAGTTTCGGAAAAAGATATTATTTAATCCTTCCTAGATCTTGTATTTTCGTTGCACATTTAAGGATTTTTTTCACTAATTGAATAGTTCACAGCAGCATCATAACTAACGCCTTTCTCAACAGTGACGTAATTGCGAATCAACGTTTCATTGAGCATTGCTATCACAAGAAACAGAAGTTCCTTATGTCCCTGGAATGTTTGTTGGAACAGAAAGCAATATAGGCGATTGTCTCCTTCCTGCAAAATTCAGTTCTTGTTGGTTAGTTTCGTAGTTACAGTTTGAATTTTGATGAAATATATATTTTAGTTATTATCAAATCGCCTCATCTTCCATTGCATCAGTAACAACAATTTGAATTTTATTTCATCAGTAACCAGCATGGAGATTTTTTGTATCACTACGAAGTGCAAAAATATGTTATTATAAGTAGAAACGTTTTGAACTATTTTTTTGTAAATAATTATTTAATATTCAAAATGCTTATTGTTAAGATGCTTCATGTTGCTACCATATATTGCAGAACAACAATTCAGTTAATGATTTTGAGTTGAAGATAAACTTAGCCATTTTCTAATATATATATATATATATATATATATATATATATATTAGCGCACACGTATGAACAAGGGAATGTGAATAAGAGAATAAGGACGCTCAGTGAATAAGGGAAGTTATGGGCTTAGTCCTGTCTGTCCGTCCCCCCAACCTGGATCTCAGCAACTACAAGTCCGACAGAGTTGAGCCATGCAACGTTTTATTTGCCATGATCTGAAACGGTGGGGAAACTTATGACTTTGACTCTAAAACTGACAGGTCCTTTTCATTTACTTAGTTTTCTCCATTTTCCCCATGGATTTTGACATAGTATGTTTGTCCCCCTCCCATTGAACTCAGTAACTACTAGTCACACAGACATGAACCATACACCGTTGCACTCATCATTGTCTGAAACGGGTGGAAAAATTATCAG
Organism: Lepisma saccharinum; assembly: GCA_022664845.1. NCBI lineage: Eukaryota > Metazoa > Arthropoda > Insecta > Zygentoma > Lepismatidae > Lepisma > Lepisma saccharinum. Next base: position 39,147 of record JAGDQP010005563.1, read on the forward strand.
TTTAACTCTAAAAATGGCAGATCTTTTAGAATCTCTTAGTATTCTCCATTTGTGCTTCTCCTAGATCTCAGTAACTACAAGTCAGACAGAGATGCGCTATACACCGTTGGATTAGTATTAGTCTTAAAGCATGAAATAATCTATCAAATAAACTCTAAAACTGACAGGTTCTTTTAAATCGCTTAGTATTCTCCACTTGTTCCCCTCCTAGATCTCATTAACTAAAAGTCCGACAGAGATCAACCATACACCGTTGGATTCGTCATGGTCTGAGACGCTGGGAACATTATCAGTTTGACTCTAAAACTGGCAGGTCCTTTCAAATTACTAAGTATTCTCCATCTCTATGTAGAGTTCATATCCTAAACCGTTGGAGCTAGAAACACCAAATATAATATGAAGGTACATCATAACTAATAGGTTAAGAAAATATTGTAAATGTTGAAAAATTCGCCATCTTGGATCAAAAATGGCCGCCAAACTTATTGTTTTATAGAGGGCATAGCCTAAATGGCTGGAGCTAGAGGAACGAAATTTGGTACGTCGGTACATCATCACTAGTAGGTTACTAAGATATTACAAATTGTCCCCAAAGACGCCATTATGGATCCAAAATAGCGGATCATAAAATTCCATTTTCCACACCGTTTGAGATACAGATAAGAAATTTGGCATAACGGTGAATTATCACAAGTAATTTAGCAAAATATTACAACATTTTGAAAAAGTCGCCATCTTTAATTCAAAATGGCCGCCCGAAAACCAGTTTCCCCGGCGTTTGAGCTAGAGAAATGAAATTTTGTATGAAGGTGTACCATCACAAGGAACTCGCGACAATATAAGAAAACATAAAAAAGTCGCCATCTTTAATCCAAAATGGCCGCCGAAAACCCATTTTCCACACCACTGCAGCTAGAGAAACGAAATTTGGTATGAAGGTGTATGACCAAGACTAGGTTACAATAAATGAGGCAAACCTCCCCTATGGGGGCACAGTCCCCAGGGAGTATGGAGGTAGATCTGTACCATGGGAGCGGAGTCCCTCGGAGAGTTTTGTTACGATAACCACATCAGCTAGTCAAGCAAAATTTGACATAAAGGTAAATTATCAAGATTAGGCTACGATGTTGTTGTAAGTAAAAAAAAAAAAAGTTCGTGCCTGGGTTTTCTCGAGATTCTCCCGTTTCCAGCCACTTTCTTCATTTCACCAATTCATCTAATCATCATCCATTTGATTTCAGCCAAAGTTGCCTAAAGGCCTTAAAAATTAAATTCAAATTAAAAAACTATGAACTAATAAATCCAAACATAACTATATCTCTGCCCTTGAATAGAAGCAGGCATTTCCCGGGATTTTGAGCTAAATATAATTGATTTTTGATGACGGTAAGTATGATCAAAAACAGATATCTTCCTTGAATAATACCGTAATTAGAAATTATTGTATTGTATATACGGGATGAGAGACATTTCTGTGAGAATTCATAGTTTTTCAGTTCATAGTAAAGATGTCTTCGAAGTTGTATTATCTCTAGAAACATCAATTCTTCCTTTAATTAAAAATATTTCTTCAGTTCCCAGGATATTTATTAGTATTTTAATACAAACTATACCAAATAACTTCAGTGTATATGCCTTTAAACAATACCTTATGTATTTCAGGGTGAAGATATAGGAGGTATAGCAATGTGGCAGTGAATGCATAAATAATCGCACCATTTGCCTCGTAAATATGCAGAAAAAAAGCCAAGTAAACTAGGATGACGGTATGAAAGCTTAACGCCAAGCCTACTGATTGCGTTATCTGCAGCGTAAAGCATTAAATCACTTACTGTTTAAAAAAACGATATTTTGAAAAATAGGAAAAAAAAAAAAAAAAAAAAAAGACACGAGAAAACTTCACAGGAAAAAGTTGTTTTTACAACACTACGAGAAACATTAAATCATCAAACAATCGACATGTCGAATCCAGTTTTGCCGACTAAGATTCATACAGAAAGCATATTTCACCCAAACAAAGGTATTTCAGCTCAGAACGACGTACATCATTGGTTATAATATATTTTTTACCCGCACGATTGTACTTCAATGGTTCCATGTATTCGAGCTATTTTCGACCGACATCTTGAAAAATGAAGTTTTCCACAATATAGAACTCTATCTACAAAAAAATTGTTCACTGCGCCAAGGTCTAATCCCGAAAATGCAGGAGGGGAACGCAACTGAATGAGTTGTTGAGCTAATTATTAACCTTCTGGCGGCGGTGGAGGAGGTGGCGGAGGATGACATTTTGTAGGGTGTGGACCTAGATACTTGCTTAGAGAAAGAAAATACTTGTTCTTTTAATGTCTCGTCCAGAGCGACTCTAGAACGTGTAAGAGTTGGGGATCTATTAGGCAGGACCTTCCCGTCCGGTGAATCCATACATATTAAACCACTAAAAATTAAAACAAATTTCACCAAAGCCGCAAGAAAAGACTGAAATAGCTTACGCTGGGTGGAAGGGTGGGACAATAACGAAGCGTTGCCTAGTGCCAATAATCATTGCTTTTTCGCCAGTAAAAAGGAAAAAGGGATTTAAAATGATGGCGCCTCCATCCATGTAGCTTCATTCTACCGGGGATCGTGGAGGTTGAGTATCATCCTGGCATTCGTCTGGTGCGAATAAGAAATCTTACCTTAAAGATACGAATACAGGGTGTACTCTGGGGGTTATTTAGTAGCTACAGAAAGGCAAACAATAAAAGAGGTGACACTACTCATAGAGAAATGATAAAATAAGGACTTCTACAAAAATAGAGGATTTATTGCCCTTCCACAAATTACGGGCTTAATCATAGCAGACAGTCAGAATGGATCGCACCAACGACCATGAATAACTAATCCCATACATTCTAATCAGAACTCCACTTTCCCAATAATCCAGTCTAGACAAGAAGGGGTCGTCGCCCCAACGGCAGACTTCCAATACCAGAGAGGAACGTCTTCCTGAACTAACTGGCCTGCTAGCTCAACGATGAAGCCCAGACATTGAACCTCGAAGTCAACGAATGGCACAATGGTAGCCCAGGGTCCGCAGGTTGGCAGACCCAGATGGATAGGTCGACGGGCAGAATGACCTGTCTAGATGAAAAGGATCGTCTACGACAGAATCGATGTAGGACCAGCTAGTCTCGTAGTTCGCCCACACTCTCCGAATTCTCTCTTCTCCTCGTTCCTCTCTTGCCTTCGTATTTATGTTCGCCCAAGAATTGTTGGAATTTCTTCCTGGTTGGAGCGATGAACTGTGGTGTGACAATACAAACTGTTTCCCGTCTGGGGATTATTTCAGTGGCGTTCTCCAAAGTGTGTTACCCTTCTATCCACACCCCCGACACTAACTCTTTTGTTGCCAACAAAGGGAAAGCGAAGAGGCTGTGTCTTGAGATCCATCCCGGCAGTCTTCTGTGATTAAGCATTTCTCAGAGAAAATTTATTAAACATTTATATTTCTTCATTTTAAGTGTGTTATCCCTTCACATCAAAATAAAAACAAAAATAACCTTCCCTATTGTTTTGAAACATGAAGAATAAAAACATAAAAATATTTAATTATATACAATTATGCACTCGGATACCCCGCAGTATCGAGGCCAACCCGACATAATTTTGCGGTATACGGTTTGCAGAGCGCATCCTCATGGTGTGGGTTGACTTCTATCTGAGCATGCAACGATGATGATAAAAAGAAGAATGAAAAATAAAAACACAATTGGATCACATATACAAACACTTTGCACTATGACACCTGTATACACAATTTATAATCTGCTTGGTTGCAGTTTGTAGTTATATAATAACAAATATATATAAAAATGAAGATGTCTGAGTCAGCATTTCTCAAATAAATCTCTGCGAGGACTTCTGTCTCATACTGTCTTTCGCTGCCTATGTATTATTATTATCTCTGTTAATATGTTAGAAGACTGCAGACTATGGATAATGTTTGAACACATACACATAGACATTCACACTCCGCTCTGTGAGAGTTCGCTATGGTCCAACCCAGGTATGCTGGTCAAAAAGAAATATGGAGAATCATACAGATTGGTCGCGGATTTCCGTTTTCTAAACCTCAAGGTCAAATCGATAAATACCGCCTTTCCAAGTGTAGAAGAAATAATGGTCAATATTTCGGGAAAAAGATACCTGAGTTCGCTTGATTTGTCCCAAGCATTTTTTGCCATCCCATTAACGGAGGAGTGTTAACACATGACAGACTTCGCCATAGCATCCTGCGGCAAGTTTCATCACAACGCCTGCCCAATTGGTGTGAAAAGTAGTGCAAGCCAATTAATTGCCCTGATACGTATGGTGACAGAAGGAATACCCCACGCCTCCACCATATGGACTATTACTTTCTGTCTCTTAAGTCTGAGTACGCTCCAAGCATTCACCTGATGCGACTGAGGCAATCCTTACCAAGGAAGGTGAATACCGAGAGAATACTCCGGTAATGTACAATTACTATAAAGCCTCCAACCAACCGGGATCAAGGAGGTGAATATCCTTCACAGTGTTCGTCTAGTGAACTTGAGTTAAACCTTACCTTGAAGCGACAACACTTGGTAGGATATTCTGGGACGACGTAGCTGAAAGGTAGACATAAATGGGGGAATTGACACTAGGAACCAAATGGAATAATAATCTCAACTCTTATAAAAAGGTGTATTTATTAACTCTAGGACTGAACACTAATCACGGGAATACGGGCCGAACGAGTCCCACCAGCGGCAATGAATTTCATACCAAGCATTCCGAATCACAGTTCCACTTACCAACAGAGGGCTCCGACGTTCCCAAATTACAACAAGGCTCCAACCATGCAAGAACCAGCTAGCTCGCTAGTTCTAAAGTGACGCCCAATTAATTCTGTCCCATACAATGACTGGATCTATGGTGCTCAAAGCCTTCCCAGGCTTTGGCTGGACGGGTAGGTCACGAACAGCAGGACGTGCCTAGTTCGAGCAATGCAGCGCAGAGTCACAGCGATCTCTCCCAACTCCACTCGTTAGATTCTCGCTAACCTCTCTTCTCTTCTGTCTTGCTGTTTCGGTATTTATGTCAAAAGCGGTATTACAGGAGTTTCTTCCGTGTTGATCCAACGACCCTGGCGAGATAGTACAAATAGTTTCATGTCTGAGCTAGAAACAGTAGCGGTTTCGAACTGTGTTACCCCATCCTGTCCATAATATCTTCAGTATTTTTGGAATATCTCGATCAAACCTGCACATGTCGACTCAGACCAATTTAAATATATTCAAATGGTTTTCAAAGATATTTAAATAGTTTTCATGAATTTTCGGTACCACTGACCGCCATCTTGAAAAAATAGACTTTTCTCTATATCGTCGGTGTTTATTGCACAATTTCAACAAAACCAACATATTTCGACTCAAAGCGATGTACCTCAATGTTTTAAATTTATTTTCGGTACCTTCGGCCGCCATCTTGCAAAATGGAATTTTCCCTATGTTTTCGGCGTTTATGGGAATATTTCAACCAAACAAACATATTTCGACTCAAAGCAATGTATCAAAAACGTTTTCACGCATTTTCGGTACAGTTGGATTCGTCGTGATACAGGTCCTTTTCAATTGCTTAGTATTCTCAATTTGTGCCCCTACGAAATTTCAGTAGCCACAAGTTCGACAGAGGTAAGCCATACACCGTTGGAATAATCATGGACACCGATGGAAAAATCTATGACTTTGACTCTGAAACTGGCAGGCCCGGCATTCTCTTCCTCCATTTGTCCCAATGATTTTAACTCTTTCTTTTGGATACGTTACAAGATAATTTGAATTTATACGGGGGCGCTTTGGTTTTGTTTACAATAAATCCACGACTTAGCTTGTTTTTTAAATTACGTTCTTATAGTTATCATGTTAAAATAATTCCAGCTCTTAAAATGACCCTTAATGACATGTATTCTTGGTTAAGTTCGATTATGTGAAGTAAGATTTCATAAGATTAGGCTCAACGGAAGCTATTTACATATGAAAAGGTGTTTAGGGCAGTTAATTATAAGCATGGAACAGTTTCACATCGTTTATTATGCGTTTCATGCAGTTGAGTTCATTTTAATATTTTGTGTGTTATAACGAGCTTTAAGTTGTGCTCAATACATGGCAGTGCGATTTGTAAGCAGGAAGTTCAACTGTCTGAATACTTAGAGAATATTTGTTTTATAATATTTTTCAAGTTTTGAGTTATTGGTATTGTTTTTTTCAATGTTGCTTGGATTACAATGGAATATAAAGAAACTTTATGTTATGTTTTGAACTCAAAATAGTATGTACACAATGTATATGTAAAGATGAAGAGAACGACTATACGAGACATGGTTTCGCTAAACAGAGGAATTGAATTATATAAATTTATGAAGTAATAGTAAACCTCTAAGGGTTACCGTCTTTTCTTTTGCGACAGCATTAATAAATCCTTCTGAGGTATTACCTTATGTTGGGATACTCTATGTCTTGCCGCCCTTGTGCAGTGAAGAAGTCCGGGATATTAAGGAGCACCTTGGATATTCTACGTTCTACAGAAGTAGTGATCATAGAAGTTCAACATTTGAAATCTGCTGAGAGTTTTGATTATGCAGCAGGAAATAATTATGCAGGGACAAGAAGGAAGGTTTCTTCACATGATGACTTTAGTCCTTTAAGTGATAAGTTGGTGGATTGGTATAAAAAATCGTTTGTCATTTAATATAGCTATGTATTCCAATTGCTTGTAAAACTTGTTTGAATTTTTTTCAATTTAACATTTCTGACAGAGCTTCCAATTTTAAACTTTTGTCAATTCGTTAGTTTTGACCTACATTTTGAGAGTTACTTGTTACATAAGAATGGGGTTTCTACAACACCTGTCAACTAGTTGCTATTTATGTTTCATAGCAGTTCAAAGATGGAATCTATTATTATCCTTAAGCAAAAACCGAAAACACATATTTGACCCTAAACCATATAGGTATCAATATGTAATCCATGAGACTGCATCACATTTTTAACCCTACCCCATATAGTTAGTGGTATATAATCCATGATTCAAAACATATAGTCACCTTACACCTTGTAGTGTACATGTGAATTAAATAACCTAACAAAATGCAATATTTTCTGAATAATCCATAAACCTACACCATATTATTGACCCGTTCCATCTCAACTCAATAATTACGATGAGTTCTTTAAGGAAATTAAAGAGAGTCGTACTTCTTCATTTTCCCGAACATAATTCTGCTAACATACTCCTTCCTACAAGGAACAACAGCAAAATATGCAAAATGATTTTAAAAAACTTGCCATGTAGAAATTGTACGTAAAATAAACGAACAAGTGTTTTTCTTTTTTTTCTTGAGGGAAAACTCTTTCAGGGGCAAAATCCATCTCTGTAACATATTTCAGGTGGCGCTGAAAGTGACAGAAATACATGAAAGATTTGGATGAAACTTTGCACATACACAGTAGACATAAAATAAACAAATCCAGGTTTCTTTTTTCCTGAGGAAAAATGGTTTCAGAGAGCAGAGACTCCTCCAATCTGGGTTCGTAAAAGTTTGCAAATTCTCCCTTCTAGGTTTATCGTTTTTTCTATTGAGTTTGACACAAATTAGAAGCACGAGATATGTCATTAATATTTCTGATGTCTTCACTCAACAAATGGTTCATAGTAATGGTAGTCCAGAAAGAAATATTGTAAACAATGTACTCTTTTACACCACGCACAATGAATAACAGCAACTTGTCCATACGATAGTGCACAATTCGTAACGAGGGTATACTCCGTAGGGGTCTAACCGTTTGCTAATTGTACGTATACCAATTTTACTTTCTACGTCTTCCTGACTTTAAAGATACAAGATTAACATTATGTGCATGGATAAACATTTTGTGTACTCTTGAGCCGAACTTTGTTTTGTTTCCTTTAAAACAAGAAATAACGGTGACTGGAAAGAGCCATCAACTGATATAATTCGTTGAATAGTTTAACTATTGCTATTAGTACTGGATTGAATGAGTGTTTCCGAAGATTTCATTTCCTGTACAGCAAAAGTCTAGGTCTACAGGTAAACATAGATAAAACAAAATACATGATTACAAGCCGAAACACAGGGAATGAAGGAAATGAAAACATAATAATTAGGAATAAGGTCGTAAAGAAAGTAAACAAATTTAAATACTTGGGAGCATGAGTAACAAGCAAAAATGAGGTCACGGAAAAAATAAAAAGTCGCCTAGTATCGGGGAACGCATGTTTCTGTTCAGTCCAAAAACTTCTAACATCGCGATTAATATCAAGGAAATTGAAAATGAAAATATACAGATTTGTTATTCTGCCGGTAATACTTTATGGTTGCGAAAGTTGGAGTATGACCCTAGCAGATGAACATAAATTACGTGTATTTGAAAATAAGGTTTTGAGAAAGATATACGGGCCGAAACGGGACGAGATGACTGGAGAGTGAGGAGACTTCATAATGAAGAACTCCATGTACTGTACGATTCACGAGATGTTGTAAAAATAGTGAAATCGCGATGACTAAGATGGGCAGGTCATGTAGCTCGGATGGGAGAAAACGAAGGTTATAGTCTACCCTGGTTGGAAGGCCGGATGGAAGGAGACCATTGGGAAGACCGAGACGTTGCTGGGAGGACAATATTAGAAGAGATCGGGAAGGCGTTATTCGTGATGAAAACTGGCTTGATATTGCCCAGGATATAATCCAATGGCGAACGTTTGTTACTGCGGCGATGAACTTGTCAGTTCCATAAGCCATAGAGTTAGTACAGCAAAAGTATAAACGCCCCGCATTTGTACTTCAAAACCGTTTTAATAAGAATTAGAAACATTACAAGTCCCTAATTGGAAATTTTGTCGCTTCACTATGCAAACAAATGAATTGATATTTCTTGTGTGAAGTAGACTTTACGAACATATAGGTAAAATTTAACCGAAAGAAAAGGATACAATGCTTCTCACAATACCGGAGTAACTAAACTGGAAATTATTGTGAGATGTTTATTTTACTAGCTTGTTAGTTGTTCTACCAGGTGTCAAATATAAGCATTATGGTGGCCGTTAATTATATGGAGAAAAATCTTTTTATTTCGAATTTCTCTGCTCCCAACCCCTAAATTGGTTCCATGTCGGACCAAAGCTTTGCATGAAAAAACTTAGTTCATTTGAAGAATATTAAACCGGCAAGCTCGCGAGCCAGAGTTTTGAATGCATTTACACTCTACAACATAACAAAAAGGTTTGAAATTTGAAATCTGATAGTGCTGAAATTTTGCACAGAATATTTCTACCTGGATTGCAACAACTGGATTTAAAATTTTGCAAGAATGCACATTCTGAAAAGTTATGGTTTGTACTTACCCATGATGATTATCAGTCATACCTACAATTCGTGAAAGAGTTGCTTTTGTATCACCTATGAAATGAGGTTGAATAATATCTGTATACACAAACACTTGAGGATATCCAAGGTCTAAAAATGGCTGTTTAGTAATACGACTATCTTTTAAAATATTAATATTAGGTTCAAAACCTAATTGTAATGTTAATATGGGTGATAAACGTAAATATTTTATACTATCATCAACGTGTACGGTAACAATGTTTGTATATTCAAATTTTATACTTCATTTTGTTTTATTCAATTCATCTAACAACTGTTGAACGGTGGAATAATGTCCTTGTGCTATTTTATGTTTACATCATCATACCATATTATATTTTGACCAGAAATAACATTATCGCACGTTATTTTAATCGAATGGGGTCAACGAATCGTTTAAATGTATTCGATTATTAAGAATATGGAAAAAATGTGTTGGGCTATTATTAGAATAACTTTGAATACTTCCATTAGAAGTAAGTGTAATTTTAAAAACTATCTTCACTAATTTCAGAAATCATTTTCTTTTAAAATGTAGTGTTACGGTTGAAGTTCCAAATTGAAATGGTAAGTTTTCCCCATGCACATCTTTTAAGGCTACTTGAAGAGTATCAAAATATTTCTTTTCAACTTTAACATATTGTGAACAATCAAAAATAAAAGATTTTATTTTTCCGTCAAGATAAACTTGAATTCCAACTTTTCGAATTAGTTTTCCATAAACAGGTTGATCTTTTACAATATTAATACAAACTGTTATTTCTGAAACAATAAGATAGTCAAGATTTGTGTGGAAAGGTGCTGGAACATTTAGAAACTTTGGTGCCTTTTTCGGATTCATGCGATAAAAGTGAACTATACGTGTATTCACTTTAGAATTATTAGTAAATCCTAAAATATTTTGTAAAACAGAACTCATCGCGAAAAGATATTCATGTTTAGGACTTGGCTTATGAAAAATAAAAACTTTATCTCTAGCTTCCTCATATTGAATATCGATAAGATTTTCTTCTATTACTACAGGATGAGGCGTTCAACACAAATCATTTCTACATCATGAAACTTCTTATTAAGAATACTACTATCGTGAAATACCTGTAATTTTTCTTTCTCCTCATATTCTTTTCCTATTTGTTTAGGTAAAGTAGTACGAATAGTATCTAAAATCGAATGTACTGATTCATCCAACTGGGAATTGTATATTATATTCTAGTATATTTTTATCCCCTATTTGAATAATAAGTTGTTCTTTAATATAAAAACTCCACGGAATAGGAAGTCCGCTTAAACCTACCACCCAATTTACCGTTAAATGGATTGGCCGACAAAGTTTCGTAGTATACGAACTTGTTTTATTTTTTTAAAAAAATATTGCAAACATTTGATGATAAGGTAACATAAAATTCATCGGCTTGTTCCTGAGACAGCATGTTCACAACTTAACTGATTTTAGTTCAACCCAAATATTCATAGAAGAAGTATAACCTAACCATTTGACAAAACTCCAACCTTTTCTAAGTTCTAATACTTTTTCAATTAAATGTTTTCATTTTTCCTACAAATACTTCTATAATTCCTTTTGATAGAATGAACCTGTTATAAGCTTTCCATTAGAATCCCGGATTTTATAAGTCATTGGATTACTTTTAATACACTGATGCACTAAAATATTTCATGAGACAATTTCGGTAAATATCCTTTCTCTAATTAATGTTTATATTTACTTACTCGAGCATAATATACCGGTTTAAATTTTTACTTTCTTCTGCTTAACTTTCTTTTCTTCCTCATATAATACTTCCCAAATTTTATTAATACTAGAATAATTTACTTGTACAGATGCATAATGAATGGAAAAATGTTTCATATGATTATAACTTTTTACAAGATCTTGTAAAATATCAATACAATGTTAAGTATTTTCAGTAGTAAAGTATTTATATACTTTTTCCTTCAAAGTACGAATATAGACTTCTACGAAAGCAGCTTTGCTTTCAGAATGTACACTATAATGATTCACTTGATATGTTTGAAAAACACGTTTTAAATATTGATTATAAAATTATGTTCTTCAATCAGTTTGACAATGAAGTAAAGGCAATTTTCTTTTACTGAATATTGATTCTATTGCTTTTGCCATTACAATACCCGTTTAATTTTTGATAGGAACACAAATGGCATATCGACTAAGAGCATCAATGCTACATAAAATATATTTATATCGTTCATCATATTTTGATATGTTTTGCATATCTGCTAAATCCATTTGTACTAATTCATTAGGTGAATTAACATAATATTTTTGCGGGGAAAATGTTTACGTGCAGGAGCACGTAAAGTGTATCTACCTTCTGAAGCTAACCATTTTCTTATTTTTTTCTGACAAAGATCAGTTTTCTTTTTTGACTTGGAGATACTACCTAAAGAATTTGAATCTGCATACGCATAATAAAGTTAGTGAGACATATTTAAAACTTGTATTCTTTATAATTTTTATATAATGAAGAAAAACGTTTCTTCATTCGTTGACTAACACTATTCTTCTTTTCCTTTACTATTTAGGAACACTATTTTTCTGCTTTAGTATTTAGTAGAACCTGCGTCAAATTGAAAATTAACTAATTCTAAGGGAATATTAATATTTTGTAATAATTCTTTAAAATCTTGAATGCTAATTGGATTTGTAGGAATCTTTCGAGTTTTTACCACATCATTGATGAGCTCAATAATATTTGAATTTGGAATTAATTTGTTATCTATGGATACTGCGCTAGTTTGTTCCCAACTGATACCTGCAGGAGGGTTAATAATACTTGAGTCCTTTTAGCAAATGATTTTCGTACTGAACTAATAATATACTGAATCATGGGTAACATAAATGAAGATTCAGAATTGTAAACGTATATAACAACTAGTTTGTGACGGTGAAGTATATTATTCTAAATAACGAAGTAATGCTTGCTGATACATTTTCTATTTTCATCCCTAGAAAGATAACTTCGTTTTAAAATTTCATCCATTTCATTACCCAAACGTGTTTGATGAGAGTTTACAGACTTCATACTGGAACACATTTGCGCACTTCAATTTTCTGGAATGAGTACCTGTTTTCTAGATTGCGAAGACATCTTAACGATTAAATAAACTTCCAGCTGCTGCACTTAAGATTGGAGCTAATAATAAAGGCAGAGATACACCACTTTTTTGCATTAACAGTTTGAGTTTCATTTTTAAACTTGATCGTTTCAGAAAGAGAGAGAGAGCACGTGATATCTTCTTATGTCGACACAACCTTTGCTTCTGACGAGGAGAGAGTTTAAAGTTATCATTTAAAACATTTGTACCTACTTGTGCAATAGTTCGAATAACACCACCAGCTGCATTCTGAACTAATGCTTTACGCTTTTTATTGTTATATTTACAAATTGCACGAAGCTCATTCATATGATGTTTTATGCTTGGCATCTTGATGTCAACTAACCTAAAGTGGTATATTCAAGTCGTTTACATGTGCATAGATGTGCATAGTTTCTTCTGGAAATATATCTGTACGTAGTCTTAGAAGATCCGGTGTAGACTGAGTTAAATCGAAAAGTAAATATGAATGAGGTTTAGCAGTAGCATTTTCAAACACCTGAATTACGTCTTATCTATATTGCGGCATAACTTGCTTTGCTAAATACTGTATTTGTAACTTATCTCTAGGATTCTTAGACGCAATAATATATTCGGCGTTTAATGAGATGTCACATGCATATTTTCCATTTGGAAATGAATTTTGAACTGTAAAAATTACACTTAAATTCTTATGATGTGCAAATTTCGTGAATATTTGGGGAACATCGGTATTAGTTTCAATAATAAGGTTATCGAGAATTAGCAATGAATTTTCCAGAATTTCAAAAGTATTCATATTAAGAATTCCAAAATGAAATCGTATGTTACTTATTTGACTAGATAATTTAGGTATCACACCACCATAGCACCAAACTATTTCCTTAAATTGATGAGAGAACATCGTTTGACTATGAATTAATGATATTTTACAAAATAATTTTTCCCATCTCTACTGGGACATGAAAGCAGGATGGTTGGAGAATGAAGGAAGGGAAGCATCATGAGCTAGTATCTGAAGAGAAGTAAACTAGCAGCTGTTAAGTCGTCTTCTTTTACAGCCGAAAAGGAAGTGTTTCGAATTCATTATGAAATTTACGTTTACTTGACACATTTTGATGTGTTTTCGTTTGTGGTGTTGATATAAATTTGAATCCTGGCTTCCTATAGATGCTATTAGAATTTCTAATGATTTTCTCTTCACTATTACGCTTGACTGAATTTACAAAATGATCAAAATTAATAATTTAACGCTCACCACAATTTAATGTACTTGGCCTTATTTTGAAAGTGGGTTCAATAATCCCAGCCTGAATTTCCCTTTCCTTGCACGAGTAATTTTTAGGTCCCAACCCAATAAAAATAGGGATCTCCCACCTCTCTTAACTTCTTTAGTTAAATCTCCTCAGTAGTTCCCTGTAGGAAGCAATGGAGGTTGATTTATCTTTTCTCTGTGGAAGATAGACACTGTATCTGAGTAGATAGAATTTTCTATTCCCACCTTTTCCAATAAATCATATAATTTCAATTAGTAGATAATGAAATAAAGGTTGACAAAATAATATTCGAAAAGTGATTAGGAGTATTAATATTTTGTAAATCCCTGCATGTTACTACTAAGGCATCTTCTCCCATCAGAAGTACATTTTGTATTTCAAAGTGAGGTGTTCGGAGAATATCCAAGAAAGACTTAGCATCTTAACTACCCTGGTCTGTGTTAAATCAGTTCTCTGTCTCACCATTTTCCAAAGAGAGAATTTAAAAAGAATTTATCAATTTAACATAAACCAGGTTTTTACTAATGTTATTACGATTGAGTTGTATGCCTTCATACTCACCACAATCCTCAATATACCTCTGTTTTTCCTAATCACTAGTACACTGAGATGGAAAACCACAAGCTTAATATTTCATCTTTAAGACGTTATTAACATAATCTTCAAATAACCCCTGTTTCATTTTGAACTCGTAAATTTCATAAATATCAAGCACGGTATATCCTTTCTCCATACTCTCATGCAATTCAGGAGAGCAAAATGTTCCGGTGAAACAGCGTTGGTCCACAGTATGTTTACAATCATTACTATTCATTTCCTTGGAGGAGAAAGCACCTTGCAGAAAACAACTTCATGAATTTGCTTGGGATCAGGACAAGCTTTCCCTCGATAAACGGTAGGGTTACTAATAGGGAGAGGACTATTTTTCATGATATATGGATGTAAACTGCATATGTCGACATATCGAATTATTTCGTTTTCAGAACACTCATAGAGAGATCTGAAAACTTCCGTCATACCTCCCTTGAAAGAGTCTTCAGGCAATAATCCACCCTGAATATTTTTACAATGATCTTTAATAAATTGCCGATTATGTGGGTTTTCCTTCACTTGTTGATCCCAATCACATTCACATCTCAATCACATTTCTAAATGTTTCTTTCTCCTGATTGTCGCAATAACTCGGTCATGTAATGTTTCGACATTCGTGTCATTGAGAGGCACGTGGCGATCCTGCTTAATGCATGAATGACCATGCCAAAACATCTATAAAATTCATGGACAGTACGATCTTTCTTTTCGTACCCGTCGACTTTGTATCATCGAAATTGGATTTCATCTCCGTTTTCAGCCCTATGAATTGAAACATCATTTCCTATGAATTCCATGTACTTTTACCATGTTTATGCTTTCTTACTCTGAGGGTTGCGTTCTCGATACCCGTACGGCGGAATCACAGGAATACTTTCCTCTTCTAAATACAAAGAGCGAAAGCATTCTATAGCATACACAGCAATAGTACTTCCTTGAAGAAAACA
This sequence comes from Lepisma saccharinum, assembly GCA_022664845.1. Classification (NCBI taxonomy): domain Eukaryota; kingdom Metazoa; phylum Arthropoda; class Insecta; order Zygentoma; family Lepismatidae; genus Lepisma; species Lepisma saccharinum. The sequence goes on from JAGDQP010005563.1 coordinate 54,524, forward strand.
CTGGTTCTCTTCAGTCTTTTGCTCAATTAAGTCCGAGAACTTAATGACTTCACATCGGTCCTGCAGTATTTTAACATTTCACGTTGTAGGTACAAGGTAAGATCTTTTTACACACTCCGCATGCCAAACCTTCAAAGTTTCGCGTTCACTTTTTGATTTTCCTTAACCATCAAAAATTTTAAATCTGTCCATGGCCTATTGTAATTTTGATTGTCCTCAGTGTTTAACAAAAATGGAAATTCTCCCTTTTTTAAACTTCCAGCTAATCTCGTGTAAACCGGTAATTTAAATAATTTTAAGGACATGAATACGTATTTATCTTTAAAAGTAAAATTACGTACACTGAATTATTTTCGCATCTTGGGTAATTGTTTAAGGAATGATTTGATCCTTTTCAATTAGTGCACGTGCAATAAACACGGAATTTCGCGGCGTTATGTGCTAAACAAACCACTGTATTAAATCTAGGACCTTGACGGAGAACGTGCTTTGCAAAGCTTTCACAGTTGTAAAACACAAAGCTACACTAGATAATTGTAAAACACAATTGAGAATCTACACTTCATAATAAATTATCTATCGCACATTGGAAAACTTTATCTACATATTCAGCTCGGATCAATCTGGAGAGTCCAGCTTTTGCAAGTATAGAGATTTCTTTACCTTTCACTGGAAATTTACCGAATCCACGCACGCGTTCCCCTATAATTTCAAAGTAATCCATCCCTGTTCCCTGTTGCATTACCTCTGAATTCACATTTTCCTGGTTAACTAATACGCCTTGTTCAGCTTCACTAACTTTATTCAATAATTTTTATTTTTGGACTTTGGACTTGAGTTGAGTTCCCAACCCTTTTAGTAAACGTACGCTTGGTCACATATATGATTACTCTCAGATGAAAGTACACAATCCGTATCACAAGAGAAGGTATTAACAGCAGTTGTGGTGGAAGCAATAGCTGGAGGAGCAGAAGAAGTAGAAGGTGCAAATGAAGTGGAAGGTACCGGAATACAAATAGGTCTTGTCGTAGTTACGAATGTAGTTGTCTGCGTTAATACAGAGGTAACTACATTGACAGGAGCAGAAGTAGTAGTAAAAGTACCCGAAGAAGTTATTGAAGCAGGCAATGAAGTTATAGGGGAAATAGAAAGTAAAACTCCAAAGGAGAAGGAGTACTCAAGGCTCTGAGTTACAATATTCAATGATTCATCTGAATTCATAGAAACATATACTTCCTGAATATCATCTGTGCCAACCGGAATCAAGCCGAATAGAAAAGCGACATAGGGTGAAGCATTTTCCCATTATTGTCGTCAACGGATTCACTCAACAACATGAAAAGCCAGCTTAGTGTTAGAGGGGGAGTCAAAGAAGCCAGCATTACCTAACTGCACTAATTCATTTACATGAAGGCATGCACCAAACAACTTGTTAAAATCAGACGTGAATAGAAGCCGGAAGTGAAACAAAAAATCAAAAACCTTACCTGAATTTCTAGGTAGTATTCTCTTCATTGCTAAGCGGCATAAGTCAACCCACGCGTCATACATGGAATCGTGGTCGGCGAATCTTTTAGCCTTTTCAGCCAAGATAACATTATCGGCACTTGTTAATCCCATGGTGCAATCCATTCTTCTAATTGATCAAACTGGATGTTCTCAAATACTAGAATTCCTTACTCACAAACTTGGTTGAAGATGATCAAAAGTTGATTGCTGTAAACAGTGTACACAACTTAACTTGCTGTCCACAAAGGTAATCACGGCACAAAAAATGAAGTGGCACTGCACTTCTCTTGTTCATAAAAGCAGTAATGCACGAGAATGTGGTGTTTTGAAATATAATGACTTGATTAGATCTTTTGACGTCAAACATAAAGAATAAACTTTATCGAAATGAAGTATCAATTTGCTTTCAAAGAACACAAACAAGTTGAAACTAGTAGAATAACTCAGGTAGACTCCAGGAGGTTAATTTACTTCCGTCAGCTTCAGCGTAGAATGGAAAATGAGGGTTTGTGCTTTCAGTCAGTACTTTCATACAACCTAGTTCAATCTTTACCCATGCGCACAGCATCAATTTTAAAAGTGTACAAGTATATGTAAGTAAAAATCTTGAAAATAGTTTTCTATAAAATATGTTTAAAGTACGTTTCAAAGTGTGTGCAATAACAGATTAAATTATGATGGGATGATTTTTTACCCCTCAAACCGTCTGGGGAGAAATTTATTTAGTTATGATTTAGTTATGACATTTTAAGGGAAATTAAGTCAGTCAATATTCTTTAGTTTAGGAAGTTCTCTCATTGTTTCTAATATTTTCATTTCATACACATTTAAAAAAATTAAGGCCCAAAATTTTTTAAAAAAATATGATCTCTCTCTTTCATACACACATGTGGTATAGGTATGGACGTCAAAATTGTTAAAGTTTAGGACTGTTTTGAAAAAAATATTAACTAGCGTTAGATGTCGTGCTAGCTATAGTGCCGCCGGCTCGGTTTGAAGTAACACCAGCGTTGCGTTTTTTCCACCCGGTACAGAAATTTACCGTTTTCGGTTGGCATTCGGATATACTCGCGGTCGGCGTTCCAAGCAAATGTCTTAACAACTTGATGACGTTTGGTCATGTCTTTGGGTTGGGGCAGTTATACTTATGGATGTTTAGCTGTTATTTTTAGTAAATTATTATTATTATCATTATCAGTTTAAATCTTGTATATCTTTCTGGTTTTTACTCTTGTTCCATGTTATTCTACTTCCTAGTCAGCACTCAAGCAGCGAATAAAAGGTTTCAAATCCAGCCTGGAACATGCATGACCGGCGTAAGTAAAAGTTACCTAAAAGCAATAAATAAATTTGAATCGGATGCAGTAGACAAATATACACGAAGTTGCCTGGTTTAAAAATAATGGAAGTACGTACAAATAGTTTCAAAGAAAGACGTAGGCAACACTTCTTATACTAGTGCTTAAGCCACAGTTAGATTAAAGGCATAAGAAATCAAGTGAATCCAGTGATTCTGTAAAATATTTCGGCCTGCTACAACTGTATAAAAGTATTCGTTTCATAAATATTATCGAAAAGTCTATTTTCCAGCAATAGTTTGAAACAAAATATATTCCTCAGTTCAAATAACGCTCCTCTCATGCTTTGTGTTTTGTTTCGATCTCAGCTTATACCATGTAAGCTTTGTGATACACAATCATTGTGTTTTCTGCACTTTAATTATTCCACCAATAATAAATAATGTGAAATATGTTGATCATTTTAAAAATCCCTACGGCCTGAGCCAAAGTGCTCTAAAGACCATAAATAAACAATATTTGGCTAACAAGTTATGATTCCACTTTGTACTGCCTTATCCCCTCTCGGTCTGAAACTGAGATGCCTAAAGGCCATAAATTAACAGTATTTCGCTAACAAGTTATGATTCAAGTTTTTAGTGGTCCAATTTTTAAGTAAACTCTATGATGTTTAGTTTAGAAATCCTGCACAATATTCACAAATCAGATATTACTTGCGAATTATACCAAAAATTCAATTCTGCTTTTAAACACAGTGACCCACCACCAAGTAGTCAATAAAATAATAAACAGCAATTGTATAGCCGTAAGTGTAGAATAAAGCTAAATTTAAAATCCAAAGATATTAGAAATCACCTAATTTCACAACTGATCTTTCTAACTGGTGACATCCAACGATTCGATCAATAATAAATATCTGAAAAATGAAATTATAGTTTTATTATCTAACTATGGGTCTTATTTCGAGGAAAGATTGTTTCTAAAATTAAAAGCTTGTATTCTACTAACGGGATCGATAAAATAAATGAGGATTTTGCACGTTTTCTCAGTTTTGGGGATCTACCGTAAATTGATAATTCTTGTGCATAACACAGTCTCATACTAGTGCAACTCATAAATATTTTTGAAATTAAACTGATCACCTGAATATTTTCTCATTCTCTTGAAAAAACAACCATTTGGAATGAATTAGCAAAATGTAAATATCAAGTGTATAACAAATATAGAAGTATATTTCGCCATTTCTAACTATAAATTATTGGCTTTTCAGGGACTTCTGCCGAAATGTTTAACTTCAGGACTAGGAAATGGAGTCTTTCACATGCATTGAAAGACTAAATATTGGTCTTTCAAGTACTCCAACTTAAATCTTCTTAGTTCCGGTCCAATCATATTTCAAAAAGCCAAAATGCATCACATCTTATTTAATGGGAAAAGGCAAAAATATATGTAGCCTGCAGAAACTATATTACATTCCAAAAACCTTCTATGTATACCGTAATTGTTAAGAAACAGAAGTTTCAATAATCGCCGGTTCGGTTTCAGGAATTTTACAAGAATTTTGAGTTCTGATCCAACATTATGATATAATTCACAAAGTTGTATCAATAAAAATGATAACAAATCTATCTATTATAATCAAATTGAGTATCAAAGTATGCTTCGTAATTCTCAAACATATTCAGAAGGTAAAAATGAATATACTATAACCGAGAAAATATGTACTCTTCCCCATTTACATAAAAATATGTTTATTTTTTAAAGCAGCGCAAACAACAAAACTATTCACGTTAATCTTTGTGTCCCAATATTAGGACAATATCTTCAAGTAATACAAGGCACTCTCAATCAATATTAGTTTACCTTCAGATTAAAAGCGGTTTACCTGTAGCACATTCATCATCACTATATTATTGAATTAATTTAGCATGTATTCCCTTACTTTGCATTAAAACTGTAGGGAGACAAGTTCAGAGTTCAATTCCCGGCACTGACATAAAAAATTAGTAGTTTGACAAGACATAATCTTTGTTATCATGGAATTACCCAAGTTCCTTCAAATATAATTTCCCACTCTCTAGCTTATTCAGACTTGAATTCTATAGGCCACAATCAAGAGGCAATGGTACTTTGACTCAAATGTGCTAGGTTGAAATTCTGCAGGCGACCTTTCCATTAAACATAAGCGGAACTCTTGGTAAAACATTAAAAATAAAATAAGAGAAAAAATCTCAGATTCGAATCCCGACTGCGGTATAAATATTTCTGATCCATATTATCAAAATATGATGCAGAAGCCACACTTAAAATATCGCATACAAATTTTTCTTCAAGATGCCACTATCTACTAAAATATAACGTAGTTAAAATAATCTACTTGCTCTTTCACTAATGTTAATAATCTTGAAAACCAATTTCAAGTTGCAGATATACTCCAAAACAGAATTCAAAACAGAGTCGATCAATCACTTCTCAAAGTGAGATTCCATTAAAGAGTAAAGCCAAAGGACCGGTGCAAGTATTTATATAATTGAAAATTCTTCCAGAATTTTCGTTGGTGTCGCTCAGTAAAACTAAAGACTCAAAAAAGTCTCCCCAAAGGATTCTAATCTCTTTTTCTTTTAATAACATTTCCGTAAACCACAATATGTCTCCTAGCGATCATAAATACTTAAGTTTTCTTCTTTTCAATTCATAACTGATTGAAAACTTCGGATACAGAAGAAACAAAAAACAATTAGAGCTGCAAAACATATTTTTATCACAGTGTAATACAAATCAAATTAGTCGCTCCTCAAAATGTGCAAAATAGACCCAAAATGTGGTTTCAATTTTTCAAAAAGATTTATACCTGTGTTTCCATATTTTCTTCTCTTCTATCCGGCCCTGTCGGAAGCAATTAAGTAATAATAAAGTAATTAGACTTTGATCAGTACTCAAAATTTTCTAAAGAGGTAGCCTTTATTCTTCTAGTGCCGCTTTCTTATTTTCTTTTCCAGAAAGGATGCATCTATAAATCAGAACTCATTTATTTCAGTTTCCGTTGTAAACTTGAAAGCAAAAGAAATAACAAACAACTACTTCCCTCTTCCTAAGCAGCGCAAGTGCAATATAACAAAAACCTCCGCGCGACCTATTGTCCGATAAGAAACCAAAATTTCCGAAATATCCTAATTGCTACCTATAGCAACACTATAACATATAAATGTATTCCTCATGTGTTGTCATAACGACTCTTTTGGTTTATGACACTTATCAATTAGAAGTCCTTCTCAAATGGGTGATTACAATAAGAAAAAGATCGTCAAGATCTCGCTTCAAAAGAGAAATCATACGGTTCTTTTCTGTCGCCGATATAGTTTTTTGCACGTCGGTGAAAAAATAATTCAATACAACGAAAATATAAAGAACTCTTTTTTGAGTTTTACCTAATGTCTATAGGCAACTGCAAAAGAAACATTTCCAGAAATTCTCCAAGCACCTAGGTACAAAACAGCAAAAATTCTATTCTCTACAGAAAATAACGCGCAATAATTTTAGCCAATTGTAAAGTCTCATCCTTGAGTTAAAGAAAGCATTCCATTCGTTAATGCTAATGTTACTATAGCGAATAAACCACAGAAAAATGTCTTTCTTTAGGCCTATCATTCTGACAAAAGTAGCGAGATTCAGTAACCCAAAGAATCTAAGTTCAATAGCTGTGTTTAACTTAAATGATGAATGCCAGACTATTTCTTAATAAAAATTAGGGTCTGATACACTGTAAAAAATAAAATTAAAAAATAAAATGTAATCTATTACGACGCTACACATGGGGTTTCGCGGTTGTGCAAGAAATGCGGGCAACGACGATGGTTTCATAGCGGGGCGTTGGTGACAAGATGGCGGTAAAAATCAGAAATCTTCAATTTATTCAATAATTAATCAAATCATTACACTTTCATTAAAATAGCAATTAAACTTAAACTTTGGAATCTACGAACCTTCCCGAATAAACTTCTGTTAAGTCTGCAAAAAATTCCAATACACTCCCTTGGCACGGAAGGGAGGATAAGAATTCTTCTGGGATGATATATTAAAAACATCTCGACCAATCAGAAGCCAAGGAAAAAGTTTCAGAAACTCTCACATATTCTACTGAACTCAATTAAGGTTGATTATTTCATTGGAACGTTTGATAAGTATTTCTTTTATATAATTTTTTTGACAATAAAAATAGCAATAAGTGAAGTAACAGGAAAGAGCAGTGAATAATTTGATAGAAAAGACAAGTTTTTCATAAGACAGTTTGGTAGCACTATTAGCCATTTTGTATACGAACATATTACTTGGACATAAATACAAAATTTAGAAGGTACATAGCTCATTATCAACTGGGAATTGCTTATCGAAATTATAATTTAATCAGCAAAAGAGAAATATTCAATCTAATTTTCAATATATTATATCTTTCAATCAACTGGGAAATGCTTATCGAAATTATAACTTAATCAGCAAAAGAGAAATATTCAATCTAATTTTCAATACATTATATCTTTCAATCTTTACATCCATCGTCCAGCGTTTGTCATCCTATCGATCGCATAATATTCCATAAATAAGGGAAGCAAGGTAGGATTTGAGAACAAGTTAGAAAGGGGCAAAATAAAGAAGGACAAGTGCGTAACAATAGTAGTTGCTCGTTGTAAATAACTACAGACGTAAAGTGTAGTTTTGTTACAATCTTCCTGCATTGTTTCTTGGGTCGTTTATAAGCCTGTCATATTTGCAAATTTTCATTCTTGTCCAATACACACTGTTATTAATGAATTTAATAACTCCTATTTTTCCATTCAGCTATTACCTCCTCATGGCTCTGGTATAAAATTCAATACACTTGAATACTTATATCGATGGACGAAACCAGAGAGGCCGTTGAAATTTAGGAAGTACAAGTCTATATTTAGATCCGATTGTGCCGTATAGTAATGTACAAGGTGGCGCATATTCTATCTACCAACTTTAAATGACAAGAGCAAGGCGGTGAATGCTTGTAGTAATTTTATATGATTTTGAAATAAAAAATATATAGATAGGCATTTAATATAGTGTATACCAGGTGTATGCATAAGTAGTTTCCGGTTTACCTAAGAGATGGCGCCAGCGAAAAGTACGCAGCGTATTCATTTGACACATACGTCATTTTGTTCGTCTGACATTATACTACAAACACACACAGGTTGAGTCCGCCAAACATTAGCGTCTTTGTTTTATCGTTCAGTGATCATGTCGAAGTTTGTGCCCGAAAAAGAACATTTCCTTCACGAATTGCTTTTCTTATTTAATCAAAAGAAAAAGGCTGTTGAAAGTCATCGTGTGCTCGTAGAAACATATGGTGAACACGTCCCATCGATTAGAACATGTGACATGGTATCGACAATTTAAACTGGTGATTTCAATGTGAAAGACAGTGCGCGCTCTGATAGACCACAAAGGTGCGAAAACGAGCAATTGCAGGTGTTATTGGAGGATGATCCAACTCAACAGCAATTGGCAAAATCATTAAATGTATCACAGGAAACAATCAGCAGACGTTTACGAGCAATGGGGAAGATCAATAAACTGGGTAAATGGGCCCCACACGATTTGAATGAACGTCAAATGGAAAATCGCAAAGTCACTTGTGAAATGCTGCTTCAACGCCAGGAAAGAAAATTCTTTTTGTATCGAATTGTGACGGGTGACGAGAAATGAATTCATTTTGAAAACCCGATGCGGAAAAAATCGTGGGTTTCACCTGGCGAAGCCGGTCCTTCAACTCCAAGGCCAAATCGCTTTGGCAAGAAGACCATGCTTTATGTTTGGTGGGACCAGAGCGGTATTGTGTATTATGAACTCTGGAATCCCGGCGAAACCGTTAATGAACAACGCTATCGTCAACAAATGATTAATTTAAATCACGCATTGATCGAAAGACGACCGGAATGGGCCCAAAGACATGGCAAAGCGATTGTGTTACACGACAATGCGCCGTCTCACACAGCAAAACCAGTGAAAGATACCTTGAAATCGCTTAGATGGGACATCCTTCCGCACCCGCCGTGCTCCCCAGACCTCGCGCCATCTGACTATCACCTCTTCGCATCAACGGGGAACGCGCTCGCAGAGCAATTTCGAAGACGTTGGAAAATGGCTCGATGAATGGTTTGCCACAAAAGACAAGCAGTTTTTCTGGCATTGTATGCATAAATTACCTGAAAGTGGGGCGAAATGTGTAGAAGTCGATGGCCAATATTTTGAATAAAACAAAATTAATTTCCCTTGAAAATTACGTGTTTTCTTTACCACAAAACCGGCAAAAACTTATGCATACACCTGGTAATATGAACAATACAGATATCAGAGCACCTTGAAAATAACACCATCTAAATGTCCTCATTTTGTTTAGATGCACTATTTGAGGTGATACGGTAATGCTTCCATGAAACTTCTCAACACGTCCTGTGGAATAGTTGTATATCATGGCTGATGACAGCAGGAACTGATGGTTCAAAACACTATCCGTGGCTCTCCACTGTCTAACCCACCTCTGAAAGGTGTGTTTCTCTGGAACAGGTGCATGGCAATCTTCATTGTTCAGTGCCTACTGAGCCTCCGTGACAGAGTCTGTTTGGATGAAGGTTTCCACCATCGCGATCCGAATCTGAACCGGCCAAAGCTCCATCGTATACTAATTGCCTGACTCCCAACGCTTCAAGCATGAAAGAATGCTGCGCATAAGCACGAACATTCTGACAAAATTGCCAACTCAAATTGGTAGATACAATATGCCCTACCCTGTAGATTGTTTAACAATGAAGAACTTACCTATGTTTCTCCAGACACATGCTAATCGTCTCAAGGTGTTGCATACAGGTTTTCCCGCTGCAAAGAGACATAATTAAATTATGTAAGTTGGATTTTAGTAGAAGTTAAGTATAAGGTACGAATTAATACGAATTAAAATAATTATGGTTATTCATTTTCTAGTAGTAAATTTTAGTTATTAAATGCAAAAGAATAACGTAGAAGGTCAATCACAGTTTTCGCCAACTTACTTGCGGTCATACTAATCATCCTTAGCCAGGCAGAATTTTGCATCAATATTGGTGATCGTCTTCAATGGAAAGCTAATGCATATACAAATGCAACCTATAAGTTGGTTACGCATATTGATGAGTACCCATGATAATTACTTATTAATGTTTCTTTTAACATATACTTGTTGTCTAATAGGATAAATGCATCCAAGGATACTTTGTAGTTTATAATTTAATATAGCTGCCTAGACAAGGAACATTTAAAGAAACCAAAACACAAATTCCAGGTGTTCTATTTCCGACCACTGATTCCTGTCATTCAACAGACAAGACTTCATGATTTATTCTGCTAGCTCAAAAATTTTATCTCACAAAGCAACACAAACAAGTTTCTTGAATAAAATCAAACGTAGACGAATCACACAATCCGAAAATAAAAAGTATCAGCAAGGGAAGGATGATCAGAGATTTTTTCATTTTTTTTTTTCATTTTGGGGACCCACCTTCCACCCCTGTCTCTATGCATTCTTTGCACAAAATGGGTTGTGCACTTCCAAGGGCGTGCAGCGCGAGCAGTTATTCGCTCTCCCCATTTTGGGACAGGCACTCCCTAGAGATTCTTGGATTGCCGTTGTTCCGACAGTCCGAGAAGCTCCTTTGTTCCCTCAGTTTTGACCTCGGGTGGTGCGGGACGGACTTTGGACCAGGCGTTCAGAATGTTCTCCTGGTCTTTATTCCTAAATTTGGATTTTTTTCTTGGGGGGGATGCCCTACCATTATCTTTTATTTGCAATTTTATACAGAAAACATTTAACATATAGAACAACACACATACACACGAGGACAGCACAATATAGACGTCGACTCAAGATGGCTTCTTCTTCTTTTTCTGAAACGATAAGAAAAAGGTGGAGGGAAATGAAACTGGACTGCAACGTAAGTGTTACTGGAATTTTCTCACAAAGTTTTTGCTGGTCCGTTCTGTTTTTCCATTTCTGGTTCCCTTCCTCCTTTACTCACAAAGTTTGTCTTCTTCCTCAAGTCACAATCACATCACACACACAACACTTACAGGCTAATATATTTAAAAATGTTTGAATATTTGTGTCCCGGATTCCAGGTCACTCACATTTAGTTTCTGTTTTATTTTTTTATTTTTTTTTTCGGTTTCTTGTTTCAATCTTCTATTATATTTGGCCTCCCGTCACCAGTCACACACACGCACACGCACACTACTACTTGAGCGTTTCTTGCTGCCGGATTCCTGCAGCAAGGCACCCACCAGGACACCGCTGGTTTCCAGCGGTCATTCAATCGCTCACTATTACACACTTTCACTGATCTTGATTTTATGCACTATTGTTGATTTAGTTATTATTTTAATTTTTCTTTTCTTTTTCTTTTTGGAGTTGTGTTATTGGTTTACTTTAGTTTGCTTAGGTTATGTATTTCAGTTTCGGATTGTTCTAGTTCCCGGATTGTTCCATCCCGCCTGCTGATAGCGAAGTTCACGCTCGTCGAACCGGCCGCACAAACGCGCCTCGCCCGCGAGGTCCGTGTCACGTTTCCCTCCATGTTTTATCAGCTCCCTAACCAGTTTTCTATTGGTCAGTCTCTGGTCTTCGCCGCGCCCGGCCTCGGTCGCCTCCGGATATAAATTTCCTTCTGTGATACTCTGTTACTTTTTGGGTTATCTCCTGGAGAACAATCGCGAGTTCTGGTGTTCTCAGAACTTCAGCGATTTCCATATCCTCCAGGAGAGTTCTTTGTTCGCCAACCAGGTTTTCTGTTTCTTCGCATTTTAGCATTACGTGTTCCGGGGTAGCGACCGACCCACAGGCGCGACACAGGTTATCCTCCACTATATTCATATCTTTCAGTTTCTGCCTGAATGGGCCATGTCCCGTGAGGAAGTGTAAGAGGCCTCCCGTAATCTCCACGTTGAGCTCCATCCTGCCAGCCATGTCCGGTATTATACTATATAATCTTCTAGCTTTCGGGCATTCTTGCCATAGATATTGCCATGCGTTGGTTAGTATATCCTGCACATCCTGATTGTTGTCCACAGGGGCATGTAGTATCCTAGTGACTTTTTCGTTATTTTTCTTTTTGATCCAATACATAGCACCTAGCTTTTTGACTTGTAGGTGCAATGGCAGGGTTGCTGTAGCCACCTGGAGTGCCTCCACCGGCGCTGTTCTGTATGCTCCTGTGAGTCTTATCAGAAGTTGCCTTTGAGCACGGTTTATTGTTTGACTTTGTCTGACATCGTCCATCCGGTGGCTCCAGACACTGGCGGCGTATCCGACTAAAGATCTTATGATGACGTCATGGTACAGCTTAACAATTTTTATCGGTATCCTTAGTTCTTTTGTCGCAATGTTTACTAGTTTATGTGCGAGTTTGATTGCTTTGCTTGATATCAATTCGGTGTGTTTTCTGAAGTTTAACTTTTCGTCAAGTGTTATTCCTAAATATTTAAAAGTTTGTACTCTCTTAATTGTTTTATTATTGATTTTGATTATAGATCCTCTGTTAAGATTAAGTTTTCCTTTAAATAGTACAAATTTTGTTTTCTCTGCTGAGACTGTTAATTTATTATTACTACACCATGACGCCATTTCTCTTGTGACGGCGTTAGATTTCCTTTCTATCTCCAATCTGCTGTTTCCTTTTATTACCACCGCCAGGTCGTCCGCAAACCCTACCACCCGTTCTACCTCTTGTAGTTCATTAAGCATCTCGAGACATGGCTGGAAGGTTAGGTCCCAGAAGATCGGCCCCAGAACCGACCCCTGAGGACATCCTCTTTTGCCCACAACTCCATCGGCCGTACTCACTTCTATTATTCTATTACAAAAATAGTCTTTAATCACTTTCCAAATTTTTGTGTGAATTTTTAGTTTTTTTTATCTCTCTCATTAGAGCTGGCCACCACAGGTTGTCGAACGCCCCCGCTATGTCAAAGAATATTCCTATAGTATATTTACACTCGTCATTATTAAGTTGCTGAATTTTGTTACAGAGCTCGTTGATAGCGTCTTCAGTAGATTTATTTTCCTAAAACCAAATTGTAAATTGCATTCATTAATATTTGGCCTTTTATTATTTATCTTCCCTGCGATTACTTTTTCGAATATTTTACTTACGACGTTTAGCAGGCAGATAGGTCTATATGACTTAGGGTTTGTTCTATCCTTATCCTCGCCTTTCAGGAGTATAACCAGCTTTGCCTTCTTCCACGAGTTGGGGAAGATTCCTTGTTCTAAGCATTTGCGAAAAAGTCTTACGAGGTATGGAGTCCAGATATCTTTGTTTTCTTTGTAGATTTCGCTCTTTATATCATCTGGGCCTGGGGCCTGGGGCCTTTCCATTTTTAAGACTTTTTATGGCGGATGATCGGAGATATTCCGGTTGCATGAAATGTGGGCAATGAATTTGCATCCTTAAGCTTAGAAGAGAATAATAATTGTGTAATCCATTTCCAAAAGCGCTATTGTCCACAAAAATGTAGAATTGAGATATTTGTATTATTAAATTCATTTCATTATTTTCTAGCACATTAGTAAGGTTTTAATCCTTCTCATGACATGTGGGTTTTGCGGTGGACAAACACCGTGTGCGTGGGTTTTCTCGGGGAGCTCCCGTTTCCTCCACTTTTTTAATTCCACCAATTCATCCCATCATCATCCACACGGCCTAAATGGCTTTAAAATATTCAAGTTAGGTTTTATGATTCCAAAAGGTCTGTAAAATCATTTAATTATCATAAAAAGTAAAGAACAGAAACAAAACTTACTAGTAAAATTTGAGTATATTTTATCTTTACCAATCTTTCTTGGAAAATAAAAGTAAAATTTGTAAACAAAAACTTGTGCCACTATTTCTAAGATATTAATTCCTGCAAAATTTTCCTTGCTTTGAAACATAAGATGTTTTTTTGTCGATCTCCCAACATTTACGGATATTTGACAAGGGTGGTTTTGGAAATGGACTACACAATTCCTTCTTTTCGTAGTATCCTTAGCCAAAGAAATAACTGAGAAACTGTAAAACTCAATTCTTACATTGCAAGTGAAAATTTTAAGTTTCCAACCTTTTTCTTCTTGTAGCCAACAAACCATAAAATACACTTTGTCTGGATAACCTTATGAGAGTTCTTTGAAAATGGAAAGGATTCACTATTTCCTTTATTGTAACAAAAGCTGAAAATTGAGTGCAACTAGAAAAATTGTGATATTTTGACTATAAACATCGATGTACTTTAAGAAAAACCCATAGTTTGTAACAAAATCAATTTGAACTGGGATTGCTTAAAGGAATTTTAACGATTTAAATAATTGAAATTACTTTTCCTTCTATTCTTGTAACTGAAAATACTTTTAGAAATTACTCATTTATTTTCTAATAACACAGTTACTTGAAATATGAAAACCACGAAGCAAACAAATTATTTTCTAATACTTCTATTACTTTTTTCCTTCTAACGATTCTAAATAACACACGTAGAAACTTAAGCATGATTCTGCGTCAGAATTTATTACTGAACGAAATATCAAACAAAATAGAAAATAAAAAATCTCGCTTTACTAAAGTGGAGCAATCTTATTAGTTCTCCTACGTGTACACTACAGGACATCCCTCAGTTCTGTTCTACAAACAAAACTCTATTCTACTTCTACAAACACGACTACAACGTATTTTCTTTACTAGCATTTCTGGAAACGAAAGTGGTGTTACTAATCAAATAAGCTAAGTAAAGTTCCATGAGTAGAATCATCATTCTTTTTAACACTTTAAAGTATATCAAACTTGGTTACTAGCGATATATTTAAAATACTCATGTGTATGAACTGCTTCTAACATTCAAATTACCGAATAGTTGAAATTCTAAACTCGAATAGTGACATTTCACTCTACTCGGAACTTTACGTTCTTTCAAAAAAATATCGCGGAATGTCGGAAACTTACTGAACTTACACACAATCAATAATTTCAGATTAATGAATATTCTAACAAGTGAGTTTAATTGGACTTCCAAATGCAAATTAACTTACTACAAACGCTATTGGCATTTGACTATACTAATTACTGTAGCTACTCATAGGTTCATGTCTACACTCACCCATTCTAAATAAAGAGCTGGCAGCACCGTCAAGCTTGAACAGACAGCATTGTGGGTAAAATCGGACAATCTATCAGAAGTTTGCAAGAGAAAATTTCAGAACCAACCAATCCTGACTCTTTAAGCAATCACAGTTACCAAGAAATGCAAAAGTACTTTTGCAGTGATATGGAATTCAGCGGTCGATACAACAATTTGATTCTATTGATGACAATTTGATAATAGAAGAATTTCTATACATTGCATTTTTAAAGAGTATTCATAGCTTTATACATTCATTTTATTAGAATCTATTGAATATAATGTGTTATATTCTTGTAGGCTTGCTATACGAATATTAGAAACATAATTCAAGCTAGAAACATTTGCTCAAAAGTTCTATGGTGAAAAGTTACTAGTACATGTGGAAACAGTTTCCTTGAACTTTGTCCACAGAGATTACAAAAATTTCCCATCATTTTAACTAGTTTCTACTGAATATCCACATGTAACAGCTTTCTAGAGGAAATTCTTTGTGTAAGAATGTCTTGTGATCCGTCACGTTGATTAACCATTGAAATTCACGAGGAATGCACTGAAATATACGAACATTTCTTCAAACTACACTTACTGTGTAAAATATATGGACATTCTGTACAACGACATGCAGCTACACATAGTTCACTTACAACTGTCCGTGTGGGAGATATTTTGCGCGTGGAAATTTGGTTCCTAACTCTTCAACTTATAGAATTCATTTTAAGTTCATTACTTTTCAACTTAGAATTCATTTTAAGTTAATCAATCAATCTATTTCGGCTAGAGAGACACTTTTGGTGAACAAAGATTGTGGTTGGGTTTCCTAGTTCATCTCATGCATGAGTCATTTCCATGTCTTTTGCAAATACACTATTTGCTTCGGATATTGTATGTGAAGGTATACGATAAAGGACTATCTAATGCACAGACTGTCGATTGATTCAGAGTAATCTTGAGATACATGTTATCAGGTATACAGATCGACACCGTGCTTATATCTCCGTACTTCTATCCTACCAAAGGATTAGAAACTGGACTTATTCAGTGATTCCACCTAAAAGTTACATATTCAAATTTTTGTGCCCCATATATTTCGTGTTATTTTCAGAAGATCAATTGACTCGTTGAGTTACAAAACTCATTTTGTCCGTTCTGCAAAATTTTCAGGAAGAGCAAAAAGACTATTATGCTTGTAATGGAATTTGCAGCATTACTCATGCTTCAATTTGGTTTCTTCAGTGATAACATCACGTCTGGCAGTATTTCTTTATGTTCAGTCCACGAAACTAATAACAATGGCAGCGTCATCTCAATTTAAAATGTTTTGGAAGAAAAAGGTTCACTTCCTGACATTTTCATTTTCAAGATTTCTTGCATGTCTACACCTCTCAACCTCCCAGATGTTACTCTGATTACGTAAACAGAAGTTGAATTCGATTTGCCAGCAGCAATATATTATGTAAAAATTTTCAGGTCAATGGGTTACCGCTCTTATAAGTAAATTTACTTTACCTTACCTTACCTTACCTTATCTTATCTGTAATATTTTTTCCGTGCATCTGACTCACAATAAAAATAGTAGAGCGAATGTTATGTGTTTCATTGCTATTAGATAAATCTATGAATTTTAAAGACAAGTACATAAAGGATATTATGGAATGCTAGCTTTAAATCTCATACTGAAGCTATGTTTCATGACATTCACGAAGAGCAACATATTTAATTTTGAAATATATAGCACGGACTTACTTGTATTTCCCATTTGGTATAATGTACAGTTACACAATCGAATCATCTCTTCAGCTTGACACTGTGCTATGCAAGAGGATTGACTGTAGTATCTATGTGCCCACATTCCCTCTGCTTCGTCTGAAAAACTACATTTCCTCCAAGAACGACTAATTTGTCTGATATCTTCATCAGGAAAATAGTATTTGATTCGATATTCCTCATCCACATAAATCTCAAGAAAGAATTTTGAGTCAGATAATTTGGCAAAAGTGTGGCCGAGAATATCAAATCTGTCGATCACAAACACTCTCTGGAAAAAGAATTTATATGTTAAAATGCACAAAAAAATTAATGAGATCCTGCAGACACACACACACACACACACACACACACACATATATATATATATATATATATATATACGGTGTATATATATATATGTGTGTGTATATATATATATATACACACTCAAAAGCAGATATATTATTATTGAAACATTTGGAACAACGCGGGCAATTTAGATGAGATCATAGCAAGTATAGCGAGAAAAGGAAAATATCCTGATTCTCCTACAAAGGCAGTCAGCCATCACATGACAGAATGCCAATCCAATGGGAACTCTGAGTTCCGGTTACGAGTGCTGAGATAGGCTGCGTTCGTATGCTCTGACAATTGGATGCAAACTGAAATCATTACACAAGAAGTGCCGAATGGTACCAGGAAAACTTATAATATTTCCATTTTGATAGAATTATATGCTTTCTTAAAATCAATGAACCGTCCAATTGTATCCCATATCTTCCCTACTATTTATCTCTAGCCGAAACCCTGATCCAACTTAGATCTATTTCATCTAAATCCACGTTACTGAACTACAATTATTTCATCTACATATACACTTAGGCAAGTTAACAAGATACTATTTAACACTTTGTAACATGTTCAAAGTAACGAGATGCCGTGTTAATTATTACAGTCAGATTTATCGTCTTTACTGAACGTTTCTATTTCTCTACATGCTCTTCACCGAGCCAACGTAGATCAGCAGAAGAGCGTTCGAGTAGCATTCGCGACGTCGTAGGTTCGATCCCAGCGGCCGACCATCCTGTCTTAGCTTTATTCAGGTTTTTCCCCCAGTCACACCAGGAAAATGACGAGATAGCATCTTCAAAATTAACCCTAGCCGACATCTTCCCGAATCCTTCCCCTCCCATATTCCGGCCTGAGCCTTAGATGTCTAAAGGTCATAAATAAAATTCGAATTCAATTTACATGCTCTTTCATTCACTATGTAGCACTTACCAATTTATGTGGTTCTTTGACTAGTGCCGTTACTACCGCTTTAACTAAATCAACTGGAATGTTCTCAATTCTAGGTGATTAAAATTTTTCAAATTTCGTTTTGAAATTTCAATCTCGTTATCGCTAGGTTCGTGTATTCAAGATTCTGCAGTACATTTCAAGTTCCTCGGCTTGTTCTCCGGTGTGTACATTCAGAAGCTTGTCGAAATCACATTTGTACACATCAAGAATTTTTAGTTGTATCAGTTTTGATCCAATGAAGATGAAGATCTGCACTTTAATTTTTAATCATTCCTAGACTAGACTGGTAATCTTTCTTAACGAGCTTACCTCTTTGAATATCTCTAATGCTATTTGTCTTAACGTTTTCCTCTTCCTCCTCAACTTTCTACGTCAAATATTTTATTTTTCTTCCTAAACTCGCGTGTGGCGTTACGTTTCGCGTTGCTGTCTGGGTTTTCATTTGCTTCGGTTTATTTCTTAAGCATCATTGTCTATCTGTTCTTCGTTTCCCACGAAGGTTAAGGCATTTTTCATCAAATTAGTTTGTTTAACTCCTTTTTATTCTCTCATTCACGTTCTTTCGCTGCGCACTTCACCGTATCACGAATTGTCTTTCAGAGATTATTCACATCAATTTCATTACTAATGTCATCTTTATTATTATTCGAGTCGGCTAAAATTTCGAATCTATTTCAGATTTCGATTTGGTAATCAGCTTTCCTGCTCGGATGATCTAAATGTTTACTTCGAATGTCAATTCTTTCGATGTTTTACTTTCGTTAGCGATGCACATTTTTCTCCCAGTCTTGGGATCACTAACACGTAAGTGATAATATATATCACCTTCCGCTTTTCTGTAAGTCCTAGCTGCTACGTGTTTTCGTCTATCTACTACGTGATCGATGTGTTTGTGTATTTTGCCATCCGAAGATATTTATAGTTATTTGCGTATCTTTTGGGGTTCAAAGTGTTACCATTTTCGAAATCGCGAAAGTTATATCGCACACCACTGTTGTTACGAACTCTACAAAGTTTTGATTGTTTATAATACGTCTAAAGGTTTTTATTTATTTATTTACTTATACATCGTATAACCGTATTTGACATAGTCATTACAATACAAATCATAATTCAAATAAAACATACATAAAATGGTAAAAAGTACATATAAAGTATAAAATAAAACTTATCTGTTAATATTTCGGTGTTTCAATGTACCTATAAAATTTTCAACCTCCTGAAGGGTATATCCTTCACAATCTATCAGTATTTCTTTAATCTTACGTTTAAAAGTCTTTTTATTGGTAATCTTTATCTTATCCGGTAGTGTATTATAGACTATTATACTCTGGTCCATGTATGATTTTTTAAATTTCGTCAGTCTGCTTCTGACAGGTATTAGTTTATTGCTGTTTCTTGTTTTATATGAGTGAACCTCCATGCCTGTCAAAAAATCATCCTTATGGGAATTTATATATAATAAACAATGATAAATAAACAAGCAAGGTACGGTCATTATATTTAATTTTTTAAACATACCTCTACATGAGTCTCTATTAGTCATTCCTAAAATTGCTCTTATGACCTTTTTTTGCCATATAAAGACTTGTTTGATTTCAATAGAACAGCCGCATAATAATATACCGTAACTCATATGGCTGTGAAATAATGCATGATGAACTATACATATATACTTTCTTGATAAAAAAATAACGTAGTTTCCTAAATTGATAAACACCTTTTGACAGTTTGCTAATAAGATGATCAATATGAATTTTCCAGTTTAATGAACCATCTAAATACATACCTAAATATTTTATATTATTTGTTTTGTTTTTAGTAATTATATCTCTCTTAAGAGAGAAATATATCCTTTCAGTTTTATCTAGATTGATTATCATTTCATTTTCCTTGAACCATTTTATCATTTTGCTTTCTTCTTCTTGTTTCAAGTCTACCAAATCTTGATAATTTTCATTACCTATAACAAGAGCAGTGTCGTCCGCATACAGTACTGGGGAACTCGACAACGCATTACGAAGATCATTCATAAAAATAATGAATAGTATTGGACCAATAATGGATCCCTGAGGTACGCCTTTATTCAATATCATATATTTTGATAGTTTATTCTTTATTTTTACAGCTAGTTTGCGATTCCACAAATATGATTTTATAAGATTTATACTCAAATCATTTATACCATATAATTGTAACTTTTCTATTAACAATTGATGGGGAACAGTATCAAAGGCTTTACTCAAATCAAAGAGAGTGACGGCTGTGGTCCTTTTTCTTTCAAAGTTGTTAAGTATTTCGCGAACTATATTTTCTATTGCATCTATTGTACCATAATCCGGACGAAAACCAAATTGGGAAGGATGTATTATTTTATGTAAGTTCAAAAATTCATGTAGTTGATCGACAATAATGATTTCAAAAATCTTAGAAAAAATTGGTACCAGGGTAATAGGTCTATAATTTTCTGGAAGTGACTTATCTCCTTTTTTATATATCGGAATGACAACGGAGCGCTTGAGTATTTCCGGAAATTTCCCATACTCTCTCGATCTATTCATTAAAATAACTAGGTAAGGGACGATTATATCAATGATATGTTTTATCACAAAGACTGACATACCAAATGCGTCCTCAGAATGACTAGATTTTAATTTCTTGGTAGCTAAAATCACACAGTTAGGAGATATGATTTTAAACTCAAAATTACTATAACCTACTACATCTTCAATTAATGGTTGGTACGATTTAGTCCTATTACCTATATTAGGATTGTTTGCTGCTACATTAGTTCAGTATTCATTAAAATCATCAGCTGAAATTTCAATACCATCATTTCTTTTCTTTTGACGAACTTCGTTATTTATAATTGACCAGGCCTTTGAACTTTTTCGTTTGGATGTTTTAATTACATTATCGTTATGACGAATTTTGGCTTTATTGATTTCTCTTCTGTAGAAGACCTTTAAATTTCTATATTTCATGGTTGCGTCCTTATTACCATTTTTCATTTGTATATATCTTATATAAGGATTGATTAAACCAACGACAGGGTTTATGTTGAAATTTGTTCTTAGTAAACATATGTACCAAGGGGCAATTAATTTCTATTCCTACCTGAATGATGTCAACAAAGATTTTCCATGCCATGTCAACATCATCATGTATATTTAAGATCTTACCAAAATCAATAGACATTAAGTAGTTTCTAAGGTCCATTATATTTCTAATGTGCAATCTGCGAAAATTTATTGAAGTCCCTACATCTTTGTCTGTATTTGGTTTATACTTCGTTTCATAAGTGACCCAAAGCGCGAGGTGATCAGCTACGGCCGGTGCTAAAGTGCCACATTGTAGGTTAGTGGCAGTGATATTGGTAATCACATTATCTAAGCCAGCATTATAGCGCGTTGGTATGAAGTTTTTGTAAGACCAATTCAGAGAGTTCAAAACATCCGTCAATTGTTTTGTGTTTGGGGGTTATTTTTTCAAGATGTCAATATTTATAGCCCCAACTATAATGAGTTCATATTCATCATGTATGGAGATCATTTCATAAAGTAGTTCCAATTTTTCATAGTACACATCAATGTTGGAGTCAGGGGTTCTATAAATCACAATTAGTATTACCCTAAGATCCTTAAATTTAGTGCAAACGATTTCAAAATCTTTAGGATAACATAGTAAAGACATGTCAATATTTATAGATTTAAAGATTAAATCATTTCTCATGTATAAACCCACACCACCATAATTGCTAACAGGTCTACAATAGTAATTCAGCATATTATAATTAGAGGGTTTAAATATTGCAATTTCATCTTCATCCTCTCTACCTACCTTTGCGTTGAAATATTCTAACACAATTTATGTGTTGTCTTGTGTTGGTGCAGAAATTCTGTCGTGTTCTTACCATAAACCACTAATTCCAGAACACTAATCAATAATATCTCTACCATTGTTTGTCTCTTCCAGAACATCTCTAAATGTTTGTCTTCCATCACTCAGCGAGCTCCGCGATTACTTTGTGATACAAATCTAGCGGTTTCAGTGTGAAGACATCATCAAGCCGAGCTCAGTCCTGTGTCGTCGGAGAAGGTTCTGCCACGAAATAATGTTGTACTCTCCAGATCTAATTTTACAACCTGTTGATCTAATGTTACAGCCCGTTGGTCCAATTTTGTACAATGTTGGTCTAGTTTTGCATCCTGTTCACCAAATCTTTGCTCAAGAACTTGTGAATGTTCATCCAATTTCAATGACATTAGCTCCAATAATTCTATGGGTTACTGATCAATGAAAGATTTGTTTTGTTCACAAAAAAGTAATTTATCAGAACCAAATTCCAGGTTACCTGTCCTACAGAGGCTATCCCAAAAATGACAAGGAAAAGAAATTTAGGGAATTACGGTAGAAATTAGCGCAAAAAAGAATATTTTGTTTTACAATAATCTCCCTTGGCGGAAGCAAAATAAAAGAAATACAAATGCATTTTTTCAAATAATTATACTTGTAACTAACTAAAATTTTCTTATATAACTTATTTGAAAGAGCGTTAAGTACGTTTAAATACCAAATTCTGCTTAACACGCAGATTTTACAACCAACATTTGCGAAAATTACAATAGGACCTAGATATACTGTTACTTTGTACCAAACTGACGAAATTCGCCGGGATTTGAACCTGGAATCTTAATCTCTACTTTACACCCAATTGTTATAACCGATTTTATGTGCGATAATCATCAGTTGAGACAAATACACAGATATCTTGATTATACTCCAAATGTATGCAGTTTTTATCACCATTGACATCTGGGGTGAGAATATTGGCGTTTAGGTTTCGAATGTTTATATGAATTA